>JAOXOE010026560.1:0-21306 GCA_028565055.1 Phoeniculus purpureus
AGTCACCGTCCCTGGAGGTGTTCAAGGTTAGGCTGGATGGGGTGCTGAGTGGCATGATCTAGATGCTAGATGTTAGGGTTACTTGGTTTATTTGGATTTAGGTTGGACTGGATGATCCTTAAGGTCTTTTCCAACCTTACCATTACTGTGATACTGTGATCTCTCACTAGACCAGGTTTCTCAGGGCCCCATCCAACATGCTCTTGAACACTTCAAGGGAGGAGGCATCCTGCAAACAGGTTGCTTTGCAGGGCAATCTGTTGCAGTCCCTCACTAATCCTCATCATCAGAAATGTCTTCCTAATGTGTAATCTAAATCTACCCTCTTTTAGCATGAACCCATTTCCCCTTGTACTATCACTAGTCTCTCACAAAGAAGTCCCTCTCCAGCTTTCCTGTAGTCTCCTTCAGATACTGGAATACTGCTATAATGTGTCCCAAAAGCCGCCTCTTCTCCCCGCTGAAAGACTTGATTTGCTCAGCCTGTCCATATAGGAGAGGTGTTCTAGCCTTCTGACCATTCTCGTGGTCATCCTCTGGACTCACTCCAACAGTTCCATATCCTTCTTATATGGGGGGCTCCAGAACTGGATGCAGTACTCCAGGTGAGGTCTCACAAGGACCTCCTCTTGGTAAAGCCATCCTGCCTGTTTCAAATCAACTTCCTGTCCCACACCTGCTTTAGCAGAACTTCTAAAAGGATCATTCCATGTTTTTCCCAGGCACAGAGGTGCAGCTGACAGGTCACTGGTTGTCCTTTCTACACTTTTTAAAAATGGGTGCAATGTTTTCCTTTTTTCCAGCCACAAGGGACTTCACAGACTTCCAAGACTTTCCAAATACCATGGAAAGTGACTTGGCAATCATAACAGGCCAACTGCCTCATGACTCTAGGCTGCCTCTCACAAGGTCCTATAGACTCACATATACTCAGGTTCCTCAGTTGTTCCTGGATCTGATCTTCTCTTACAGTAAGAGAAACTCTGCTATTCCAGTCCCCATCATGTGGTCCATCCCGATGGGAAGTATGAGGAGAGGAATCTGTGTGATTCTGAGAGAGGTTGCAGTGAACAATGAGGCAAAACAGTTGAGTACCTCAGCCTTATCTGTTGTTACCAGCTTGCCAGTCAAATTTATTGTGGGGGTACAGGGATGTATGTTTTCTCTGAGAAGTCTTTTCTTGCTGTCATACCTGTAGAATCCTTTCTTGTTTGTTCTTTGCATCCCTTGCCAAATTTAACTCCAGCCTTATATTGGTCTTTCTAACCCTGTCCCTACACAACTGGGCAGTATGTTTTATGTTATTCATGGGACTCTGTCCCAGGATGCCCGTCACTGACTCCACTGTCTGTCCAGTTCTTTCTTGTTCTTTAAATTGACCAGTAGGTTTTGACTCAGTCACGTGTCTTCCCTGTCTGGCTTGATTTCTTGCTCCTTGAGATTGAGAACTCTTGCTCTCTGTGGAAAGTGTCCTGAAAGATCTGCCATTTATGTTCTGCAGCCTTATGAATCTTGTTTTAGCTCTAAGATCGGTAAACATGGATGAATATTTTGCTCCACAGAATAATTTAAGAACTACTACACACAAATAAGGTAGTAAAAAAATACCCTTAGCATCATAAATGATCACTAGGTGAAAAGTACTGGCTGACCTTTCATACAGTAATCTCACATTTCAGCTACCACCACAGATGCTGGAAGATGTAAAGATGCTGAAGTTGTTTTCATGTACCTTGTTCTGTGGAAGAAATCAGTCTGTCTCCAGACTGTCAATAACTTTGGAGCTCAGGTAGTTTTAGTTATTCCACAAAATTCATCACGTTAACAGAGAACTCAGACATGAATTTTGTGGAAGGCAGTTTATAGGGATTGCTAAATAACTGCATTGGAGAAGCTCTCAAACATACTATTCTGTTTTCCTTAGAATCTCTGTAATTTGTATTCAGGTTACCAAAAAGATAGCCGTAGGTCTGGTCTTATATCTATCTATCTAACCTAGGAGATACATCTTCATGTAAAATCTTGGCAACTTCTTTTTCATCATATGGAGAGGAAGGAACCCATGAATAACATACAGCAGGCAAGACCTCATACTCTTATATACACTTTTCTACAGCTGACACTAAAGGTGCCAGGAATACTTTAAGTACATTGGTACTTACTGTATTCAAGGGCTCTTGAGTCCTAACACAATTGTTGTAGCAGTAGGGCATTTTCTCAGTATGCATTGCAAGGGTATTCACAAAAGCAAAACAACCATCATAAGTCACAGAGAACGCCCTCTTTTATGAAGTGTTATTCCCTGACCTAAATTATTCTTTGCTTTTGAATCAGTTTATGTTACTCCTCATTTAACAGATTGATTGCTGCTATGGCAACTGCACATCCTGCCATAAGTATTAGTTCTTGATACACTTCCTACTTAGTTTCATTTACCAACTGCACTCTGTGCATGTTCAAAATTAGAAAATATCTGCAGAATTAATTTGCTTTGACATTGCTGCTGTCTAGGTTGTATTGTTTTACAAAGATAAAATAAGACTGAAGGTGTAAAATAAAGTTTACATTCATCTGACTAACAGCAAGCTTCTTCCCACAACCTCCCCATACCTATTTTTCTTGTGTAGGGACAGCAAAATATCAGCCCGAAGTCAAACATGTATTGTATTTCAGAGAGCTAAGGAAAGATTCTCCTGTGGCTTTAAGAAGTTCCCAGGCAATCTGTTTCTCCGATGGTGAGTTTAAAATGGGATGGAAAGAATTAGACTTATAATTGTCTGTGTGTGGCTACTACTGGTTTAGACAGCTATTTACACAGAAAATCAGTGACATCTCTCTGAGGTGGCTGATCCATATTAGAAAAATTTAATGCTATTTATGCATTCAAATGACATTATGGGTTTCTGGCAAACAGACATCAGTGTTTATATAACTACAGCTAAGTGGAAAGCATCTGGTGGGAATAGATAATCCATGAAAAATGTTTCACATATTCCTTGCTAAGAACTTTGTTTTTATCCAACCAATTTCAACAACACTCTGCATGATTGATAAAAATGGGTGCTTATGGGAGATGGAAGTCAGAGCCCTTCCATGTTGATTTTATAGGAAACCCCTTCCTTTTCTCACTATTTCATGGTCTCAGCTGTCAGTCAGACTTATACTGGCAGAGGGGACAAAAATACATGGAAAATTTCAATAGGAACAAAACTAAAAGGAGTGTCTGGAAATTACCTTTGGGGCAGTAAAGATTTTAAATAGAGAACAACCCACATATTTTTAAGCCTCCTTCCACTGCAGCTTTTAAGTGGGAAAGATACCTTTCTTCCTATTCAGCTACCAAAGCTTGTACATAAAACCACAGAAGCTACCATTTTGTATTTCCATTTTTACATGGATTTTCTACATTTTCATCCTATTCTCAACTATTTTGAAGAGTCACTGGGACAACAGTGATAAAAGCTTGCTCTTCTGCACAAGACCTAAACATATGGGGTTTTTTTGCTTGACATGCCAGAAAAGACTGCAAGAAAAAATGTCCCAGTAATAAAACAAATAACGATCTCCAGGGAAAACACCTCAATCTAAGTTGTAATGAAATAGTCTGTAGAACTTCCTTAAGCAAAAATAAATGAGAAGGGCATTCTCACACTATGATAAGAAAATGGAAGGCAAACATTCATAAAGTTACTATGTAGAGACAAAAAAATGCTGCGCAGAACCTCAACAACAATGGGCAGGCAGCAGAGCGCTATCCTATAGTATCACCTGGAGGGTACAGATTTGGTTATGATGAAATGGTTAAATTGACCGTACAGTTCTTTTATGATTTCATCATAGCTTTTTGCCACAACAGATGACATTCATTTAAGGTATTTATGAAATTCAGAAGACACCTCTGTGAGTTGAAATGCGTGCTTCTAATTGTATGTTAATGGATTCAAGCGGATGGTCGTCTCAGCCATGTGAAAGTATAAAAGAAGTGGTGGGAAAGTATTGTTTTGAAAAATCATGGCAAGTTACGACCTTATACTGAAGCAAGGATTGTCTCATTCAAGAGAAAGCTACTTTGGTTTCTTATTACTGTGACACTCTGCACTTACATAAAATACCATTTTGTTTCTTTTTTGCTAATCTGTGCTACAATCCAATCTCATACAAACACATTTTACAAGCCCTTTTACCAGGGGCATCCACATATGCCTCACATATATTAACATCACAGTTACATGAACTTACATTCATCTACCCCAGGTTATAGATACTAAGTGTTCAGGTTATATACTCATTCAGAAGATCACACACACACACCAAAAAAAACCTTATTACTTGCTGCAAAATTGTGTTCTCAGGGAAAAAAAAAAAAAGGAAAAATTAATGTAGTCAAATGCATGGAGATGCTGCACAGAACACAAATTAAATAATTAATTACCGAATTACTTACAGAAAACTCCTAGGTACGTTATTTATTTTAGGATGCCTGCAGGCAATAAGTGTTGTAACAGCAGATTATTAAGCAGCTGAGAAAACACTGGCTACTGCAGTGCAGGGAATTTAAAGACCTGAGGTAAATAGATGGCACATTGCCCTGCACTAATTCACCACTGCTTTGATCCTTCCCAATTTTTTCTATGCATTTCTGTGACACACAAGATTAGATTAAAGGTACTTCACACCTGATGCACATGAAAGTTCTGGCCGATCAGCCTTCCATACATAATTCATCTGCTGTTACAGTGGAAAAACTAACTTCAAGTTTTCATATCTACTGGGTTATTGAAGTGCTAAGAAATGAGTTTGGCACAGAGATGATACCTTCTCTTTGTGAGAGACTGACAATGTTCAGATTCACATGGGGAGTGTGGAGGAAAGAACTCCCCTGGCTTGTCTTACCAGAGGCAGGCAACTTTGACAGACAAGCTGGATTAAATGGCAACAGGTGTTTTGCTTCAAATAGTGACAAGTGTTTTACCACAGGGAGGAAACTGTTGAAACAGCAGCACATTGTAAGAGACAAGCTGCTTGCAGAAG
Source organism: Phoeniculus purpureus (assembly GCA_028565055.1). Lineage (NCBI taxonomy): Eukaryota > Metazoa > Chordata > Aves > Bucerotiformes > Phoeniculidae > Phoeniculus > Phoeniculus purpureus. The sequence continues at coordinate 5,032 of JAOXOE010026560.1, forward strand.
CCCCCTGAGAGGGAGGTAAAGCTATTGAAGAGGGAGATAGAGCTATGCTGTCTGTCTCAACAGGATTCTCCCTCTCTCTGGACAGAGTGCTACCAATAATGAACTTTACCTGGTGGACTGTAAGTTTAATACATAGTAAATTTGGATGAGTTTTCCTTTTATTATGGACTTTCTCATTACCTATGGGTTTTCTTTCTGGATATTTCTCATCTGAGGTAATCTGTTTTGCCTCTGTGGTCATGAGTTTTGTAATGAGTTAGAGGAACTTATCCTTACAATACGGAGAGTCTAACAGTGAACTGTGCTTTCTGCTTATGGCCATGTTCCTTGGGTTTGTTACAGCTTTGTTAAAACAGTTATACGCAGACACAGCTGCATCTTCACAACTTACACACTTTCATGTAAAACTAGCACGCAAAGCCAAAACCCGTGCTGTGCAGTCACTCTATCACATACCAATTACCAATATTGCCAATTTATCTCCAATGCGGGTAGAAGTGTCGTTGACCTTTAAACATACAACGTTTATTTTTCCATTGCACTAAGTTTAGAATATTGACCATGAGACTTTCCAGTGTCAGCTCTGTACACACTGTAGGACGCTCTTCTCAGCCTTACTCTTCAGTTGTAATTTTTTTTAAATCCTTCAAAGGCAGGTGACAGCAAAAGGTCATCAAAGAAAAATGTTGTGAAAGAAACAAGTGATGTAGAGATTGCATGTATGACTTTTGTTTTTGTTAATGTATGATCACATGTATTAAGAATGATTCAGAAGGAAATTTACACAGGCCTTGCGTAAACATTTGACAAAACATGATTAATTTATATTGTCATCAACATTAAGTTGACATCAGGAAAATCACTGGACAGAAAAGGTGGAGGCAGCACCCAAATATCCTTCAGACAGCTTTTGTCATACTATTCTGTAACAGGCAGAGTTTAAAAAACCTCAACATGAAGTGAGCTCTCCACCGCTTTTCTTTATGTGTGACTGCATTTTCCTCAGACCTTCACTTCCATAAACAGCAGAAGCATTTGCACAAGAACATGCAAGTTTTCTAAGAATAAGGAAAAAACTACAGAAACGCTATAATTTGTTCTGGCAAGGGCTACAGCATTCATTTTCCCAGATACACTAAATATCAATACAACATTTTCAATATAATCAGAATAAGAAAATACAAAGATTTTAATCAAAAACAAGCTATTTGAAATGCATTTTCCTCAAAGGAACTGAGAATGCTTGTCAGGAAGTACACTTTTCTCCAAGTTACGACTGACAATTTCGGAGATGAAGTTAACCCATTGCAAAAATAGAAGACATAGAACAAAAACTCTTCCTTATGATACATAAAGAGATAAGGATTAATAAAACTAAACAAAAACGGCTGTGCACTATACTGCCTTTTCAGAAAAAAAATTCTTAAAAATAATATAGCCAGAAGAGGTCTGGAATGATTCCCAGTTTCACACTTTAATTCCAAAATGCATTTAATAGTTTTCTTGTCTCTTAAAATGGAGAAAACAGAGAACATCTTCCTAGGTCTACTTTCTCCCAACTTCATTCTCTCTTGGGCTGTAATAGCCTCTGTTTTAATTTGGTTACTTACAGTAATAACAGGTTATTATGCTTCAGAAAACCTGAGATAAGATATGAATATTTAAAAAGAAATATGAAAACTGGTTACACCAGACAAAACTTTAAATCAACCCTAGCGGACTGAAAATCTGGAGATTTTAAAGTGAAAAAATAAACGTACATCTTTTAAGGTATCTCTAAAGAAGATCTAGCACTTTTTCAAGTTAAAATACACCAGGTTTTCGGAGAAAAGTTTTGGTTCCTTTAAACATATTTAAAATATTTTTAAAAATATAGTTTAAATTATTTCTGTTGACCTGCTGTCTGTAAGAGACCTGTCAGTTTATGTTCATAGAATCATAGAATGTCCCGTGTTGGAAGAGACCTCCAAAGGTCATCTAGTTTGACCCCCTACAATCAGGGAGGCTCTTAGCAGGGACATCCTCAACTAGATGAGGTTGCCCAGAGCTTTGTTGAGCCTCACATTGAATACCTCTAGAGACAGGGCCTCAACTACCTCCCTGTTCTAGTGTTAAGCCACCCTCATGCTAAAGAACTTCTTCCTAACTTCCAGTTTAAATCTACCCTTCTCCAATGTGAAACCATTGCCCCTCATTCTATCACTACAGACCTTTGTAAACAGTCCCTCTCCAGCCTTTTTGTAGGTCCCCCTTCATGTACTGGAAGGTCACTGTCAGGTTCCCCAGAGCCTCAGCTCCTTCAGCCTGTCTTTGAAGGAGAGATGCTCCAGCCCCCTGATCATTTTTGTAGCCTCCTCTGGACCCACTCCATCCGGTCCATGTCCTTCCTGTATTCAGCTCCAGTGCAATAAGTCATTACTACCGAACATGCTGCTTTGGAGTAGAAGCTTTCCTTTACATAACAATACAAAAAATGCATATTAAATAAAGATAAATAACGATATAAATACAGTGTAAAGGAACATGTTCACAGATTAAGGGCAAATAAAATGTTGTCTACCTAACATAAGAAAACTAATACTTATTCAAATTTACAGAAGTAAATATTCAGCCATTTGCAATAAACTTCAGGCTTTTGCAGAGTCACAGAATCTGCTTTGTTGGAAGAGATCTTTAAGATCCTTAAATCCAATCTGCGACCCAGCACCACCCAGTTGCTACTAAACCACCCCTGTCAGCACCAGGTCCACATGTCCACTAAGTACCTCCAGGGATGGTGATTCCACCACTGCTCTGGGCTGCCTGTTCAAACACCTGATGACCTTTTCAGTGAAGAAACGCTAATATCCAGCCTAACCTCCCCTGGCGCAGTTTGCAACCATTTCCTCTTGCCACCAGGTAGCAGAGGCTGTCCCTGTCCACTCCTTTCTTGTGTGTTGATACAGCTTCAAACTTTATACCAAGTACTTGTCAAGAATCTTCTACTAGAAATCTACTTTTTGATGCTAAATAGAAAAAGAATTGCAAGACTATTTTTTATCCTTTCATTTGGAGTTAAAAATAGGATTGCTTTGTATGTACGCAGTTGGTTGAAGGCAGTAGCAGTCACACAGGCAGCCAAACCAAAATCACAACAAAAACTGAGTTTGCTAGCATACTTGTTTTCCTTGTACACACAGTTTTAGGTACAGGATCACAGCTAAATTAAATCAGTAGACTGCAAGCACTGCAGGGGTATGATACAGAATTTTAAAGCTGCACTTCAGCAAATGACACGGCCCTGGATTTGCAAGCACCAAAGCTTGGTGCTTAATCATAACCATCATTCGAGTTTCAAAATAAAATACTAGCTTATGAGGTACAGGAAGTAAGATACCACCAATTACCAGGAGACTAAGAAGTTACAGTCAGTTAATGCAATAAATAAGATCTGCCATTATGTCCATGTAGGGATCTTGCTAGGACTGCAATCCCTTGCTCTGGCAGGAGGATGGACTGGATCATCTTTCAAGGTCCCTTCCAATCATCAATTTTCTGTGATTCTGTAACAATGGTGATGATAATTGATATATTTTATCTCTCTAAGACCTCACAAAACTGCCTTATAAATGAAATAATACTAATAATTACAAGCTACACTTTGCTTGCTGGAGCATAACATATACTTACTTGTGCTCATGCTGAAAACCAAGCAGCTCAGCAATGAAGTTGCCACATTCCAGAGAGGACTGTACCATTGAAGGTGGATGTAGGTGGGCTCACCATCAGCTTACTGAACCAAGGGCCAACACCAACTCCTCTTGCACCAGGAAATATTTTGTTACAACCAGAGCAAAAATTAATGGTATGTAGAAACGTCTGTATTCCAAAGAAAAGGAGACCACTTCTTTCCTACATGGGTTGCACAGGTTGTTCGGCAGTCCTACTGAGAGCACAAGATTGATCCACTTGTTCATAGCAGTGAAAGAGGTGTAAAATCATCATAAACAGATATCTCTGCAAGACTGTGGAATCTGCATTTGCAAATACAGGTATGCCCTAGGTAAGCCTGTGTAGAAAATAAATGTTTAATTTTTGTTTATCTTTAAAGTACCAGTTTACCTACATGTATACCAAATCGACTTGTATTACAGCAACTGTTAAAAAAGTCAGTATCAGTTCGTTACAAAACTTGAAGCTTAGGAATTTTTGCTTAGTTCTACAGGTTAAGAACATTCTTTATGCACTTTCAATCTAAAGGAAAAGAAAAAGACATAGATTGTTTATCTCTGGTACAGCTCAACCATCATAGTTCCCAAATTTACTAGCAGAAGTGGAAAACTTGTAATCTTTTGAAAGCATATAGTAGAAAAAAAGGAAGATATTTAAAGATTTTGATAACTCAAGAAAGAATATAATGAGACCAAAAGCCCAAAAGGCACACAGAGTAAGCCCAGGACAGATAGGCCGGCAAAAGAGGTGTTGAAAAGCTGATTTGCAGAGAGCTAATTGCTGTGTCAGTGCATACGATCAAAACTTTAATTTTAAAAAGCCAAAGGATATAAAGAGCATAAATACAATAGCAGACAAAATGGAACGATAATGGTAAGACATGCTATTTCTATTCTTCTAAGAAAGATATTAACAGTAACAAAACAAAGAATTTTTAATTCCATTATAAAAATAGAATTCAAGAAAATACATTAGAATCATAGAATGATTCATGGTATTCAGAGAATGTTGTTTATCTTAGATTTTTCTGTAAGAAAGCAAAAGACTTTTTAAATACTCCTGCAATCAGCAGAATATATTTAAATGGATAAGTGAACATAATTCCCAGAACTAAAAGTTGTTAAAAAGACACCACCAGATATCTTTTTTCCCCTCAAAGCTCAACTCCATAACTAAAGCTGATTTCTACTCCCTCATATTAGTTTTATTTCAGTAAAAATCCCAGCCAACAAAACAGAGCTGAACCAGTGTATTACACTTACAGGTATTAACTCACACGCTATTTAGCAGAAAAAAAAAATAAATGAATCAGTAAATTACAAGATTTTTCATATGTTGTAAACAGCTTTTTTGGCTTGCAGGATGCAGTTTATCCATTTGCTATCTATGCCTTTTAAAACAGTGGAAAGAGGCAGACAATAGAAAGAAAAGAAACAAAGGCCATAGAGATTATAGTAGTAAGTGAAACTATCACCTTTCTTTTATAGAACAATACACTCAAAAGAATTGAGTGGATAATAATATTTAGAAACTTTATACAATGTTTTCTGCAATCCAGGAAATGTATGTAAATTACAATCTTACCTACTTTAGAACAGTGCTGCAATGTGAGTTAGTTAACTTTGCCTTGAAAAGCAGTTCTAAACCCAAAGTTTGTATTTTAAGTGAGACTTTCATTCTAATTTTTCACAGTGACAGGCAGTCAGGAATGCTACTAAGGAGAAACCGGAATAGAAGATAAAATTATAGAATGTGATTTACTTACTTCCTTTATCAAACACCCTACAAAGAGCAAAAGTAAACAATTCTGTAGAAAAGTATAATATCCAGATAATTTCCCATGGTCTGTGATTTATTTATACACAAACTGTGCTTGTTTCTGCCAAGATGTGAGCAAATAAATAAGCTATAACGAGCAATTTTTGTGTGTCAAAAGATAAACATTTCTGCCTCTTGGATGTATTTTTGCTTGCAAACACAAATGTGAGGTGAAATACGCTCAAATATACTTCTGAAAATATAGAATTCCTTAGCTAAGACAGTGCAGAAAGATCAAGTTCTCTATGAAGCGGCACCAAAGTGATGTGTGAACAGGAGAACCAGAAGAAATAACATCACAAAATGAATGATGACACTGACCAGACCAGTAATTGGTATTCCGGTGTCTCGTCCTTTCCACCCACCTCCAACTCATTTGCTTATACAGCATTCATGCCCCTTTCTATTTGGCTATCACAAATGCTCTCAGAGTTGGGTTTACTGGTGTCAGAGTCTGTTTGAACAACTCATTCCTCATCAGCACCCTTCTGTAGATTTAAAAGCTCTAAATTAGAGCAGTTCTCCATTCTGTAGGACCAGGGGTCGCAGGGGATGGCAACTGTACAGCTAAAAGTGCATTACAACACAAGGTCATTGGACTCATGCCCACCAAATTATGGCATTTGATTACTCACACTACATGACTTTTTTGACTGCAGCATTTTATTTAGAAGGATCATCAGAGAGAAATTGGAGTAATAGTCTCTAGTACTCTCCAACAACTATACAGCTTTATTGATGTGGGAAAAAAGAATGGTTCCATTTCTGCATATGCATTTTTCCTTGCTTTGGTCTGAAATTCTGGCATAACTGACAAGCATCCGCAATGTCACTGTTCATTTCAGGGCAAGATAAAACTATGTTGTCTTTCAGTCTTCCTGTATGTGATTATATGTCTTGTTTAATCTTTTTCTGCAATAGTTTCCATCAACTAGGCTGGTGCCTTCTAAGCAAAACTTGTCAGCACCAAGACAGAGGCCTCCTATTAGTAAAGAATGTTAAAAACCAGAACAACTTACCAGAACAATGGTTAGTATTTTCTGCTGCAATATATGAGGCAGTGTTGCCACTGGTGCCATGTTTCTAATAAAGATGTCCCTCCCAAGTTTGATTGCTCACAAACACACATTTTCTAGGACATGTACCAGAATCTCATATAGCAATTTAAATAGAAAGAAAATTGTTTATAATGATCTATCTCTATTTAAAAGAGAACAATATTCTATTAACAGTTTTGGAATGACATGAAAAAAGATTTCACCTTTGCTTCATGTGTGGCCAAAGACTTGTCCCCATGTCTTCCTAAATTACGTATGATGCTGAAAGCCATTATGCTAACAGGCACTTCTTTCAGGCTTTTTTACAGGTAAGATTGCCAGGACAGTTTGGCATTTACAAATCTGCGCTACCCGGAGCAGTTTCTGTGTCTTCTGAAACAGGTCTTCCCTGTTTCAGGTGCCATGTGGCATATTTTTATAGATATATAGATAGTCTATATATATCTATATAGATATATATAGATATCTATACTCTTTGCAGGAATAAACTTATCTCAGGTTAGGTAAGGTCAGGTACTTCACTTGCTACTAAATTTTACTTGATTTTTAGGACCAGTGTTTTCAAACCCCAAATACCTTTGCTGGATCAGCTTAAGCAGAGCATTTACTTCCAAATTGAAATGCAGCCTTCATCTGCTCTAATATTGTCTATAGTTCCATTTTGCTTCTCATCATATTTGCCCATGTGGCTACCAGCAAAACCTTGCAGAAGTAATATAACCCTTTCAAATGTTCTTGCATCTTTTGGTAATTTTTTTTTTTGTCCTCTTCACCAAAAGTATTATTAAGCACTGGAAAAGTCACCTTCTCTAGAGGTATTTGAAAGATAGGTAGATATGACACTTATCAACATGGTTTAGTGGTGGATTTGGCAGTATCCTATCCAGATTCTATGATCTTAAAGCTCTTTTCTCACCTAAGTGATTCCATGATTCTAAATTGTCTTAGACTTAACCTCCCACAAAGAAAAGTCAAAAATTTCATGGACTGTAGGCCAATAAAAAGGGGATGAGCTTTAGATCTGCAAGACCCAAACAATCCAGGAGCTGCCTACTGCCAAGGATGTTTCCTCTTCTTCCAGGAAATATTGGTAGCTGCAGTGAGAAAACTATCTCCAAACATATCCCAGACAACATAGTTTCGTGTTCTCAGCTTATCTTATTGGCCTTGGTATTAATAGCATCTTCCAGTCTCAAGATAGAAGACAAGGGATAAGTTGACAAGCTGCAAAACTTCAATGTATTCTCTGCTACATAGAGAATAAATAGGCAAAAAAGAGAGACAGAAGATGTTATTCAGCATTTCAGACAACAATCTACTGGAGAGTCCAACAGAGAGATATGAAGATGATTAAAGGACTTGAGAATCTCTGCTATGATGAAACACTGAGAGAACTGGGGCTGTTTAGTCTTTCAAAGAGAAGACTGAGAGGGGATCTTATTAATGTCTATAAATATAAATATAATGAGGGGCAGAGGTCAACTGGTAGGGGTCAATCTCTTTTCTGTGTTGCATACTAATAGGACAAGGAATAAGGGGTATAAATTTGAACACAGTTTATACCTCTTTATGTGTCATCATCAGTTTATATCTGCCTCAACACGAGGAGAAACTTACTGTAAGGGTGACAGAACAATGGAACAGGCTGTCCAGAGACTTTAAAAACATGCCTGGATACAGTCCTGTGTGACCTGCCCTAGGTGATCTTGCTTTGGAAGGGGGATTGGACTAAGGATGATGTGTCTTGCTTTGGCAGGGGGATGATCTCTAGACGCTCCTTCCAACCCCTAACACTCTATGATTCTATGATTCATAGCTTGTCTGCTATTGGGCTACTGCTGGAAACAGTCCAAATAATAAAAAATCTAACCTGGAAGTCTCAAGAACTGTTGTTCTGGAATCAGCTCAACAGGACTTTTTAACCAGTTAGTTCTGTATTACAAAGTTAGTTAATGTTAATGTGGAGGTTTTTTTCTATTTTTGTCTGCATATTTCAGTTGTCTGAAAGAATTCTTGTAAAGGAGTATGTTACAATCACACCATACGGGAGTACGGATCCTATATTACATTTTGGAAACAAATTCACAGAGTCACTGAACATCAGGGATTGGAATGGACCTTAAAAGATCATCTTGTCAGATCCCCCTGCCACAGCAGGACCACCAAGTCACACAGGAACATATCCAGGTGGGTTTTAAATGACTCCAGAGACGACAACTCCACACCCCCCCTCAGCAGCCTGTTCTAGTGCTCCGTCACCCTCACTGGGAAGAAGTTCCTTCTCACATTTATGCAGAACCTCCTATGTTCCAGCTTACACACATTGTCCCTTGTCCTATCACTAGATGACATTGAGAAGAGCCTGGCTACATCCTCCTGACACCTACTCTTCACACAATTATAAACATTAATGAGGTCATCCCTCAGTCTCCTCCAAGCTAAAGAGACCCAACTCCCTCAGCCTTTCTTCATAAGGGAGATGTTCCATGGCCTTCATCATCTTCATGGCTCTGTGCTAGACTCTGTCCAGCAGTTCTGTGTCCTTGTTGAACTGAGGGGCTTAGAACTGGACCCGATATGCCAGATGTGGTCTCACCAGGGCAGAGTAGATGGAGAGAAGAACCCCTCTCAATCTGTTAACCACCTCCATTCTGATCCACCCAGGATGCTGTTGGCCCTCTTGGCCATAAGAGCACATTGCTGGCTCATGGTCATCCTCCTGTCCCCCAGGACCCTCAGGTCCCTTTCTCCTACACTACTCTCCAACAAGTCAGTCCCCTACCTATACTAGTACCTTTGTTCTTGCCCAGATGCAAGACTCTACACTTACCTTTGTGTAAATTTCAGTAAATTTCTCTCTGCCCATCTCTTCAGCCTGTCCAGGTCTCTCTGAATGGCAGCACAGTCTGCTAGGGTGTTGGTCACTCCTTCCAGCTTTGTGTCATCAGCAAACTTGCTGACAGTACTCTTGTCCAAGTCATTAATTAATAGATTGAATAGGACTGGTCCCAGTACAGACACTTGGATGACTCCATTAGATACAGGCCTCCAACTAGACTCTGCCCCATTGACCACCACTCTCTGGGTTCTATCCTGCAGCCAGTTCACGATCCACTTGACTACCCGATTGCCTCAGTTTGGTTGTGAGGATGCTGTGGGAGACCATGGCAAATGCTTTACTGAAGTCAAGATAGACTATATCGACTGCTTTGCCATCATCTATCCACCTAGTTATGCCCTCGTAAAAGGCTGTCAGGTTGGACAAGCAAGACTTCTCTTTGGTGAAGCCATGCTGACTGTCCCTAATGACCCTCTTGTCCTTGATGTGTCTGGAGACACTGTCTAGGACAAATTGTTCCATCACCTTTTGTGGGATGGAGGTGAGGTCGAACGGTCTACAGTTACCTCGTTCCTCCTTCTTACCCTTCTTGAAGAGATTTGCTATCTTTCAGTCCCTAGGCACCTCTCCTGATTCCCATGACTTAGCAAAGATGATGGACACTGGCCTAGCAATGACTTCAGCTGTCTTCCTTAGCACTCGTGGATGCATCCCATCTGGGCCCTTGGGTTTATGTACAACCAGATTGCTCAATTGATCCCTATTGCAGTCCTCAGCAACCTGGACAAATTCCCCTTTTGTCTCAACTTCCTCTGAGGCCTCAGCAGTCCGGACCTTGGTATTATTTCTGCATTTATTTTTTTCCAGTAAAGAAGAGGTGAAAAAAGCATTTTCCTTATAAGAAGCACTAGATTTGTTGAGAAGCTAGGACACTAGCATTGATGCAGAGAATCTATTGTTTTATTTTTGATACATGTTTTCTGAATTCTTAGACCATAGCAGAAAAAATGTCAACATATCAAACATATGACTGATCACAATAACCACAGGGAGTGTTTTGCATGGGAAACACCCATTCGCCTTGCATTGCACACAGACAGCAGTGCCTCATAAGTAAGTTAAAGACAACAAAATACAGCAATATCTGGACAGGAACAACCCATATCTTTTTTCAAACCAGGTTTAAGGTCCTAGGAATTAATTCACAACTTTTTGGGTTTATTATATTCTAATCTCCTTTTGCATTTAAAGGTAGCAAAACAGTCAAGGATGCCCAGGAAGATAAAACCACTGGCATGGTCTTCAACACCACCCTATACAAATCAGACCATTGCATGCAAGGAAACTGCAGCTCTACTCACCTACTCCCTAGCAGTCCAGACAGTTGAATTCATTAGCCTTAGCCCACTTTACAAAATAAACTAGTTTAAGTAGGACATTGTAATCAAGTTAGTTGAATTATGTATGCATAGGATTGAAGTATATTTTAGCCTGATGATATCCTTTGAAAACTATGTATTTCTTAGAAATGTCCCTAATAAAAATCTCACACCAAAGAGCCACCAGCAGCAAAAATAACACAGCAGGTCAGGTATAAGGCTTCTTATTTAAACACCTCTAGCAGTAACCTCATAAATAGTAGTTCCTGCTATGTGGTAGATGGAACCTTTTGTAACCCTAAGTTACAGTGTGTGGCTGGAGACAAGAAATAATGATCAGTCTCTTGCCAGTCTTGACAAGTCAAATATTTACTGCAACAGCTCATTGTGAGCACTGTTAAGGAAATACTTTTCAATTTATCTTTTCACACATACAGTAGCTGGTCACAGCAGTATCTGTGTCCCTAATCTGGTTAGCTCAATATTGTCTTAAACGCTCTACTTATACAGCTGTCAAGTTACAGTAAGTATTGAGCCGAAATAAAGCAACGATTAACAAAGTTAAGGTGGGTGTAGACATTAAGAAGCACAGTAAAAGAGTGGAAATGAAATGGCACTATGCAGTATGCTCTGCACTGCCAGAATGCATCATTTGCTCACTTCGTCTGGCCTCCTCCATGCATAGAAACACCACATTAAGCTTTGCTGCCTAGTCTGTTTCAGTGCATGGAGGACTAAACATCACAAACTGCACAAACCCCTCTCATACGAGGCACAGTCCAGATCTTTTTAGTCAAAAGTAGGTTTGTTTAGTTTTGTGGGGTTTTTTGTTCAAGTTGATCCTCAGTCTTGGACCCCTCTGTTCAACAAGGACACAGAGCTGCTGGAGATAGTCCACCGCAGAACAACGAAGATGATGAAGCAAGTAGAACACCTCTCTTATGAGGAAAGGCTGAGGGAGCTGGGTCTCTTTAGCTTGGAGGAAACTGAGGGGCAACCTCATTAATGTTTATAAATATGTGAAGAATGGGTGTCAGGAGGATGCAGCCAGGCTCTTCTCAATGTCATCTAATGATAGGACAAGGGACAATGTGTGTAAGCTGGAACATAGGAGGTTCCACATAAATGTGAGAAGGAACTTCTTCACAGTGTGGGTGACAGAGCACTGGAAGGGACTTCTGAGGGGGGTTGTGGAGTCTCCTTCTCTGGAGATGTTTAAAACCCACTTTGAGATGTTCCTGTGTGACTTGGTCTAGGTGGTCCTTCCGTGGCAGGGGAATTGGACTAGAAGATGTTTTGAGGTCCCTTCCAATCCCTAATGTTCTGTGACTCTGTGATTCAATAGTGTAAGCAACAGACAAATTGACTACTATTCATACACCAGTCAGAATCTAAATATGCCACCTTGCCCATCCCTTTGATGAATATTCAATTGTCTGATTTCCAATTTACTACTAAAGGACCGGTATGGTCCAGTTTAAAACAAGGTTTTTTTAAGGAAAGATAGAAGACACTGTGGGTAAGCATATAAATAATGCTTCTAGAGAAGAAAACTTTGCTGAATTAGACTTAACAGTTTAATTTTAGTGTTTTGGTTTGCTTTGAATACTCTGAATTTCTTCAAACAGCTCAGAAACAGTGGATTGAAACATATGGATATATATGTAGCCTTGTTTTTTTCCAATATGTGCTTTACTCTAAACACTTCCAATATAAAAGAAAAACAATTCGTTGTGACAAGCACTATATATCCAACCTGGCAACGAAAACTGATGATGTTCCAGACAGGGACTGGGTTACTTGCACTTCAATATGCACAAGTCTGCGGGTCTGGATGGGATCCACCCAAGGGTGCTGAGGGTGCTGGAAGGTGTTCCCACCAAGATGCTCTTCAACATTTACTGGGCATTAGCAAATGTGATGCCTGTCTACAAGAAGGGGAAAAAAGAGGATCCTGGGAACTACAGAACTGTCACTCTGACATCAGTGCCAGGGAAGATTATAGAATAGGTTGTCTTGGGTTATAACAACCCCATGGCAGGCTACAGGCTTGGGGATGTGTGGCTGGAAAGCTGCATGTCAGAAAACGATCTGCAGATATTGATTGACAGCCAACTGAACATGAACCAGGCCAACAGCAGCATCCCAGCTTGTATAGAAATGGTGTGTCCAGAAAGAGTAGAGAGATTATAATCTTCCTGTATGCAGCACAAGTGATGCTGCACATTGAATATTGTGTTCAGTTCTGGGCCGCTCACTACAAGAAGGATGTTGAAATGCTGAGCTCATCCAGAGAAGGGCACAAGTTCTATCTATAAGGAGAGACTGAGGCAACCAGATTTGTTTAGTCTAGAGAAAAGGAAGCTCATAGGAAATCTACTCGCTCTCTGGAAGAATGTTAGAGTGAAGAAAGGGACAGCCTCTTCTCTCTAGTAGTGTGATGGCTGTGGTTCATCCACAGTCAGGGGGCCAAGTGAAGTGCTGAGAACTGAAACTGACACATGGATGATTCCCTTTTCCTGTGAGACCAACAACAATGTCCAGATTCTCATGGGGGAGTGTTGAGAAAAATACTCCTCTGGCTTGCTTTCCCCGAAGCAAGCAACCTTGAGAGAGAGAGAGTCTGGATTGGATGGTGGCAGGTGTCTGCTTCAGGGGGAAGGTTTTTGAAGCAGTACTGCAATATAAAAGTGAGGCTGCTTGCAGAGAACCCACCAGGGAGATAGAGTTGTGCTGTCTTTCTCGATGGGATTTTCCTTCTCCCTCTCGTCAGATAGGCTGCTGCAGACAATGGATTTGACCCAGATAATTATTTTGACTGTAAGTTTAATGGATATTTTCTATGACAGACTTCTCTGGGTTTTCCTTTTATTATGGACTTTCTTGTACCTTTGGGTTTTCTGTCAGGATATTTTTGGTCAGAGGTATTATCCTTCATCTCCATGGTGATGGGTTATGCAAACTTATCCTTACACTGTATAGGAACTAACAATAGACTATACTTTCTATTCATGGTCATGTTTCTTGGACTGTGTTACAGATTTTTCAAAACAAGTGGCAAGCAAAGGATCAGAGGAAATGGCTGCAACCCCAGGGGAGATTTAGGCTGATTAAGAAGAATTTTTTCGTCAAAAGGGTTATTATACATTGACCTCATTAATGTTTATAAATATGTGAAAGGGGAGCGTCAGGAGGATGAAGCCAGGGTCTTCGCAGTGTCATCTAATGACAGGACAAGGGACAGTGGGTGTAAGCTGGAACATAGGAGGTGCCATATAATTATAAGAAGGAACTTCTTCACAGTGAGGGTGACAGAGCACTGGAAGGGGCTGCCCAGGAGGGTTGTGGAGTCTCTTTCTCTGGAGAAGTTTAAAACCTGCCTGGGTATGTTCCTGTGTGGCTTGGTCTAGGTGATCCTGCTCTGGCAAAGGGACTGGACTAAATAATCTTTCAAGGTCCCTTCCAATCCCTAATGTCCTGTGATTCTGTGATTGAAACAGGCTGCCCAGGGTAGTGGTGGAGTCACCATGCCTGGAGGTATTTGAAACGCAGACAAATGTAGTGCTGAGGAACAGAGTTTGGGGGTGACCCAGCAATGCTGGGTTGAAGGCTGGACTTGATGACATTTGAGGTCTTTTGCAACCAAAGATAGTCTGTAATTCTGTGACTTAGCAGTGTCTGAAAACAGCCTCGAAGTGTTTCCTAATATCCAACCTAACCCTCCCCTAGCACAGCTTCAGGCCCTGCCCTCTTGTCCTCTCTCCTGGAGAAGAGCCTGACCCCCACCAGTCCATAACATCCCTTCAGGTAGTCACAGAGAGTAATATGGTCCCCCTTGAGTCTCCTCTTCCCCAGGCTAAACTACTCCAGCTCCCTCAGCCTCTCCTCATAAGAGTTTCCTTCCAGTGCCTTCCCCAGCTTCATTGCTTCTGTGGACCTGCTGTAGCACCTGAGTACAGGTGGAGATTTAAGTTTCTAGTTGCTGGACACACTATTGCTAGTATAAGCCAGGATACCACTGGCCTTTCATGCCACCTGGGAACACTGCTGGCTCATGTCCAACCAGTTCTCAACCAGCACTCTCAGGTTCCTCTCTGCCAGGCTGCTCTCCAGCCACTCATCCCCCAGTCCGTAGCTGCAGGGGGTTATTGTGGCCAAAGTGTAGGACTTGTTAAACCTCACCCTGTTGCCGTCTGCCCACTGACCCAAACTGTCTAAATCTCTCTGTAGCATCTCCCTACCTGCCAGCAGATCGATACTGCCCCCCACCTTTGTGTTATTCGCTAATTTACTAGGGGTAGATTCAATCTCCTCATCCAGGCCGTCAAAAAAGATGTTGAATAGAACCAGACCCAGTACTGATCCCTCACACTCAGTCTCAGCCTCAAATGCTCTGATGCTTTGAGATATTGCTGAGGTTTGGAGGAAGAATAAAAGCTCAAGCCACCATTCCTCACTTCTGAGGTGAAACTGAACTCTGGGACAGAAACACCAAAAGAACACATTTCTCTGTTCCAAAGCTGTTCTAGCAAACCACGGGATTTCCTAAAAGCGCTAATGAAGCTGTCACTACATACATTTATATTAAGATTTATATTGCTTTTATAATGCAGTGTGACAGGAAACAGAAAAATCATACCAGTTTTCCACAAGTTATGTCTATCTCAGCACAATCACCACTAGAAGGCAGCAACCTACGTAACACTACTCAGCAGAAGGAAATCCACACTGAAAATGTGTGAGGACTGCAAATTCAAACACCCCAATGACAACTCCCTATTTAGTCTCTAACTATACGTATTTTTCCTCTAGTACAGTATTTTGATGTTGTTGTTGTTAACAATATGGCTTAATCTGCCCTTCCCTCACAAGACTGTTGCTGGGCTGACAGCAACCTTGGAAATCTTAACCAGTTTCCAAACGCAAATGACAGAAACTGGTAAAACCTTTTTGCAGTTTAAAGAGCTGTGAAAACCTTGCGAACCTATATCGAGCTAAGAATATTAAATTGAGAAATTACATATCCCTATGCCTTATGACTGTTTTTCTGCTCTGTCTCATATGCCTGTCGAGGCCATAAGCAGCAGACACTCTTATCCATGACCACGCTGTAGTTTGAGAGAGCGTAGCCACAGACAATGCAATGTCTGGAAGTCGGGCAAGGGTTTCTGCATAAATACCTCTGTGTCAGCAGAGGTGTGACGGAATGGGATTATTCCTTCCAAGATGAGGACTGAAGGGACTGGAGAACTGAGAAGCACTCAAAGACAAAGCAACTCCTGGGAAAAAAGAGAGCAACAAACAGGCCAAAATGGCTGTTTGGCTATTGGATCAGCCCAGATAAAAGAAATCAGTTGACTGAACTACAAACGTGTTATGATTCAGTAACATTCCACAGCAGACACAATGCACCTGAAGTCTCTGATCACATCACACAGATACTGCAGGTGGATGAAGAAATCAACCACAG
>JAOXOE010026561.1:0-21306 GCA_028565055.1 Phoeniculus purpureus
AGAGGTTTATCTCAGAAGGGAAAAAGGGTTCTGGGGCAGGAATTGGCAGGGCTCATTCAGAGGGCTTTAAACTAGATGATGGGTTCACACCACAGAGCTCTGGTCTTAATGAAAACTAGGTGGCCCCTCGCTGTCCTATTGTGAAATCAGAGCGCTCAGCTCGCTCCCTAAAATGCCTGTACACCAATGCAGGCAGCATGGGGAATAAGCGGGAGGAGTTAGATATCTGTGTCCAGTCAGGTGATTATGATCTGGTGGCAATTATAGAGAACTGGTGGGACAGCTTGCATGACTGGAATGTGGTCATGGACGGCTATGTCCTTTTTAGGAGGGACATGTCAGCAAGGTGAGGCAGTGGAGTTGCTCTTTACATGAGAGAGCAACTGGAATGTATTGAGTTCTGTCTAGGGGTGGATGAAGAGAGAGTTGAGAGTTTGTGGGTGCAGATCAAGGGGCAGGCTGGCATGGGTGACACTGTTGTGAGTGTCTGTTACAGGCCGCCAGATTTGGAATCAGGAAGTTGATGAGATCTTTTACAGGCAGCTGACAGCAGCCTCACAGCTACAGGACCTGGTTCTCATGGGGGATTTTAACGACCCTGATATTTGCTGGAAGACCTACTCAGCCAGCCACCCACAGTCCAACAGGTTCCTCCAGTGCATTGGTGACAACTTCCTGATGCAAATGGTGGAGGAGCCCACTAGGAGAATAGCGCTGCGGGATATTGTATTCACCAACAAGGAGGGTCTGGCTGAAGCAGTGAAGGTTAAGGGCAGCCTTGGTTGCAGTGACTGGGAGATGGTGGCGTTCAGGGTCTCGTGTGGAAAGAACAGAATACCTAGAAGAACCACAAGACTGGAATCCAGGAGGCCCAGCTTTGGCCGTTTCAAGCAATTGCTAGGGGAAATCCCATGGGACAGGGTACTGGCAGGTAAAGGGGCGCAGGATAGTTGGTTAACATTCAAAGACCGCTTCTTTGAAGCACAACACAAGAGCATACCAACAGGCAAGAAGTCAGGGAAGGGAGCCAGAAGACCTGTGTGGTTAAACAGGGAGCTGCTGGGTAAATTTAAAAGGAAGAAGAAAGTCTATAGGTCATGGAAGGAGGGGATGGCTGGTTGGGGTGATTATAAGGGTCTGGTGAGATGCAACTAGGAAAGCCAAGGCCTCCTTGGAATTAAACCTTGCAAGAGAGGTCAAGGGCAACAAAAAGGGTTCTTCAACTATATTGCAGGTAAAACTAAACCTAGAGGCAATGTAGGCAGAGCAGTGGATGTGGTCTATCTTGACTTCAGTAAGACAATTGACACAGTCTCACGTAGCATCCTCGCATCCAAACTGAGGCAGTGTAGACTGGATGATTAGGTAGTGAGGTGGATCGTGAACTGGCTGCAGGGCAGAATCCAGAGAACAGTGGTCAACAGGACAGAGTCTAGTTTGAGGCCTTTATCTAGTGGAGTCCCCCAAGGGTTGGTACTGGGACCAGTCCTATTCAATCTAGTCATTAATGACTTGGATGAGGGATTAGGGTGCACTGTCAGCAAGTTTGCTGATGACACAAAGATGGAAGGAGTGGCCGACACTCCAGCAGGCTGTGCTGCCATGCAGTGAGACCTGGACAGACTGGAGAGCTGGGCAGAGAGAAATTCAATGAAGTATAACAAGGGCAAGTCTTGCATCTGGGCAAGAACAACCCCAGGTACCCGTATAGGTTGGGGACTGAGCTGTTGGAGAGCAGTGTAGGAGAAAGGAACTTGGGGGTCCTGGTGGCCAGCAGGATGATCATGAGCCAGCAGTGTGCCCTGGTGGCCAAGAGGGCCAACAGCATCCTGGGGTGGATTAGAACAGGGGTGGTCAGGAGATTGAGAGAGGTTCTCCTGCCCCTCTACTCTGCACTTGTAAGACCACATCTGGAGTATTGTGTCCAGTTCTGGGCCCCTCAGTTAAAGAAGGACACAGAACTGCTGGAGAGAGTCCAGCGCAGAGCCACAAAGATAATAAAGGGAATAGAACATCTCCCTGATGAGGAAAGGCTGGAGGAGCTGGGTCTCTTGAGTTTAGAAAACAGGAGACTGAGGGTTGACCCCATTTAATATTTATAAATATGGAAAGGACAGGTGTCAGGAGGATGGAGCCAGGCTCTACTCAGTGTCTTCTAGTGATGGGACAAGGGGCAGTGGGTGTAAGCTGGAACACAGGAGGTTCAACATAAATATGAGAAGAGACTTCTTCACGCTGAGGGTGGTGGAGTACTGGAAGGGGCTGCCCTGCTGGGTTGTGAAGTCTCTTTTTTTTTTTTTTTTAGAGACATTTAAAACCTGCCAAACATGTTCCGGTGTGACTTGATCTAGGTGATCCTGCTGTGGCAGGAGGATTTGGCTAGATGATCTTTTGAGGTCCCTTCCAATCCCTAATGTTCTGTGATTCTGTGAAATGCTGGAAAGATTTTGTGCTTTCAGCATTATCATAAATCAAATGTACTAGTCATCACACGTTTTCTACGTGCAACTATGAGGTAAAGACCAAAGTGAATTCAGTTACTAGAGTTGCATATTCCGTTGACTAACAATGTGAGGATCAAGTTATACCTTTTCTATGCACGGAAAACACATTAGCACGTTTACCTTTTCTGTGACTGCTGAATTTAGCAAATACTGGTTTCAAAAGTTACAATTCTACTTTGTAAGAGTTACAGAACTTGAAAGGAAAAGTGAACATTTTGGTCTGCATTCTTTTAACTAAATTAAATTTATGAAGATTGTATGAATAAACTGTGAGTGAAATGCAGTTTGCACGTATTTGTGATTCTTCAAAAGCATCCAAAGAAAAACTGAGATGGGGACTGTAGTAACAACCTATCTTGACAAGAACAGGTAGAGTTTGAAGGCTCTGCTCCTGGGGCACCATTTCTAGCAGTCAAATTAAAGAACATACAGTTTATATCGAGACTAGAATGCTTACACTGTGATAAGCCCTCAGCATAGATGACTATTCAGAACACAGTGTCTTCTGTTGGCAACAAGATGATGACAGTAAGGTTGTGATACATCACCTATGTTATTTTTCATTCCTGTTAGCTCATGAAGGGAAAACAAAAGTATTTAAAACAAACAAGGAAAGATGGCCAGTGAACAACAACCTGTCCTAAGATTTATGAAGGCTGAAGTAAGCAAAACTTTGAAGCAATGCATTGTGCCTTAACAAGTGTTGACCCCTGCTGTTTATATCAGAATGATAATACTGGATGCTGACATTCAAATCAGCCTTGTGCACAAGAGATGCTGGCCAGACCTCTTTGGCGCACATGCCTTGGTACTTCCAAGTCTGCAATTGCAAGAATGTGCGGGAATGAAATTTATGAGAGAATGGAGTAGATAAAATCAACTTAGAGATATGATAAATAAATATCATTTGCTCTTTCCCTATGTTCTTCCATAGAATTCACTTACAGAACCTTTCTGATTATATTCGTCAAGGGTGGTCTTTCCCAGAAGATACAACTCAGCACATGCTACTATTCATCTTTGTCATTTTGATTATTCAAAATTCAGCATGTTTGTCTGCAAGCAAAAGCAATGGAGTTTATTTTGCTTAATATTTTCTGTCCCATGTTTCCCTTCTGTGTCGTCAAAAAGCTGAAGCCATGAGGTTGTCTCCATTTGTTATGGTTTGAAAATTACCCAAATTTTCAAATAACTGGAGTTGTGCTTTCATGAAGAAAAGGTGCATTTTTGCTTTAAGAATTCTTTCAGTGCCCTGTCAGGAGGCAGCAGGGGCAGACAAAAGGTTAGATTATAAGAGAGGGCTGATTGATCATCCTGGCCCCTTTTTTTCTCTCGAGAGTTTCCCTGAGAAACTCAAATGTGCAGGGGGAGCTCTGTCTTCCCCTCACAGCCCCTTTGGGGATCCTGTCAGGTCATGCGACTCATGGGAGTCCTGACAAGTTTCTCAGAATGAGAAAAAAGGCAGGGTGGTGGCATCCCTCTCTGCTTGACCTACATGCCTTCTCCCAAAGGCTGATATGGTAGTAATCTCCCATTGTATTTTCTCAGAATATGTGATGGCATTGTGATGGGAGTTTCTGGTTTGTATGCACTAACTTGCTTAACCTTTCTTCTTTCTGTATATGGTTATAGATTTAATAAACCACTTCAGTTTCCCCTGAGCTACCCATTTTCTGGGGAATTCTGTCCAAGACCTCATCGAGACCTGGCTGCTTTTCTTTCTGTTTACTTGTGGTTTGAACCCACCACACCATTATCACCCTGACCCCCTTCCAAGGTGAGTCAATCAGACATGACTTCATTTCTCCAAAGAGGAACACATTAACATGAATAGGGGCTTAGTACAGTCCTCTCTACTAAGTGAGGAAATTAAGTACTTAGGATCCTTGAGGCTGGTAGCTCTGAAATGTTGTGAGGGCAAAGTAATTGGAGCTCAGCTGGTGGATGGATTGGTACACAGCTCAGCATGACCACATCAGCTGTTTTCATAGGACACCAGGCTCCGTATCTGACAGTGTTTATTGTAGAGGAGCAAAGTGTGTTGTGGCTTTCATCCAGTAGGACGATAGATGGGGATTCTGTACAGAACAAGTATGAGAAATAATTGACAGTACTGACAAAAAGGATCTGAAACAGTGAAAAGGTGTTACTGCCAAATCAATGCAACCTGCCTCACAGGGTAATATAGAGATGCCATCTGTCTTCTTCCTAGCAGACAGTCGTCTTCCTAGCAGAAGATCATCCAAAAAAAGTATCAAGGATGGCTCCACTAAAAAAGACTGGTGTGGTAACTACCACTTATACTAGTAACTACTTCTGTGTGATAGGTTGTGCTGGAGCAGGATGGTTGCTCTCTGTCATGCAGAAAACAGTACTATGAAGAAAAAAGCCTTTTCCTATTAGCAAACTAGCTACAGAATATGCTTTGACTGCGGAGGAAAATACTCTCCTTTACACTTGCTCATTCAAAAGTGCTGTTTAAACAGTAGGATGACCCATGCACCTTTTGTGTTTTTTCTTTTGGGTTTAGTATGACCTGCTAACTACCATATATTCAAACGCAGAATTCCCCCTGCTGATACTTAACTTGTGTATTTTTCCAATACAGAAATTCTGCAAAGTAGACATTTAGATTCATTGCACACATCTGGTTGCTTTAGATTAAGTAAAAAGAGGTGAATTAATATGCTAGTAGTTTTCAGCTTAATCTTTATTTCCTTGTTATCTCCTTAACTTTCAATACCAAAATGTCTCTTGGCCTTGAAAAATTAATAGTCTGGGTAAAGTGACCACTGCTATCAAGTGCAGTTCTGTATGTGAATTCTTCTGGCTAAAACAAATCACTCTAATATTAGGAGACTTAAAAGTCTAGAAGCAACTTTAATGTGTTTTTCTTAAAATCCATATTTTACACAAGATTTAATACCTTAAAATTATAATATTGAAGTAGAGTTAGAGTTACTCTATTTGTTAATGTGAATGGACCAGCTAGGGGTAGTATTTTCTTGATCTGTGGCTTATGAACAAGGAGGAAATGTCTGGTGATGGAATCGGTGACTGTAGTAATCATGATATGAAAATACCAAGATCCTGAGGGAATCCCAAGTACCTGGCAAGTTCTTAAGACTGAAGTTCCTCCTTTCCTCCACACATGGAAGTGCTTTTACTTTGAAAACGTTTCTACCTCAGGAACAGGGAACTGTTACTCAGGGAAGCAAGCAAATAGATCACAACTGACCTTCAACTTTAAAGGGCAGTACTGGGGAGGTTGGAGCACAGGCATACTGCAAAGGAGAAATTTATGAAGGCTGAACTGGCACATAGTGATTGTGTTGCAAAAGCCAAAGACCTGCTGGAGCTGAAAGTGGAAAGAAGCAGCAAAGCCAGCTTCTGCCACTGAACGAGCATTAAAAGAATAAACAAGGAAAATGTGGACCTGTTGTTGAACAAGATAGGTGATTTGGTAACAGTGGACATGACTAAGAAGACCCTCAGACACAGTAAGTACTCAGAACCTTCTTTTATGCAGCTTTCACTAGGATGTCTTTGAGGTCTTTATTGCCCAAAAGTTAGCAGTGTGCCCCTGAAGCAGAGGGCAGTGTCCTGGGGTGCATTGAAAACAGTTACTCCCTGTACTTGCTACTCGCTAGACCGTATCTGAGGTACTGCATCTGATGTTGGGCCTGCCAATATGAGGCAGACATGGATAAACTGGAGCAGTTGTGGTCAGAAGAGGTGGCTTTAGGGACACCTGAAAACAGTCTCTTCCCTATGAAGAGGTTACAGAAAAGGCAGCTGAACTGTACTGAGGTTAAGAGGGGAATAATAGAAGATATTCATAAATTCAAACTAGACAGCAAAGAAAAGGATTTTTACTGGGAAGAAGTAGGTTGCCTTGAGAGATTGTGTGAGCCCCACCCTTGGAGACTTTTAAAGATGTTTCTGAATAAAGTCTTGAGCAGCCTGATGTGATCTCATGTCTAACCCTGCATTGAGCTTGAAGCTGGACTACAGACCTCCCAGGATGCTGTCCAACTTGAATTACTTGGATTCTGTGAAATAAGTTCATCTCTTTTTTTTTTTTTTTTCATAGTCATAGAATGGTTCAGGTTGGAAGGGACCTTAAAGATCATCTAGTTCCAACTCCCCTGACAGGGGTAGGGACACTTCCTACTAGACCAAGTTGCCTTGATTCCCCATTAAGCCTGGCCTAGGGAGGGGAGCATCCACAACTGCCTTGGGTAACCTCTTCCAGTGTCTCAGTGTAAAGAATTTCCTCCTAATATCTAATCTAAATGTACCACCTTCTACCTTAACGCCATTTCCCCTCATTTTAACACTACAAACTCTTGTAGAAAGCTATTCCTTAGTTTTCTCATAGGCCCCCTTCAGATGCTGCTTCCTATTGCAGTTAGAAAATTACCAGAATTTTCAGATATGTAGATTTGTGCTTTCATGAGCAAAAAGGTGCATTTCGCTTTAAGAGAATCGTCCCAGGTGCCTGCCCTGGGTGGGTGTGGGCTAGGTGACAGGATAAAAGGGGCTGATCATCATGGCCCTGCCTCTTTTGGCTGGGGTCTTCCTCCCAGCACCCCCCCCCCCCCTTCCTAGGGTTGGGGGGGTGAGGCAGGATAGGGTGGCTAGCTGCAGCCAGGGAGGCGGTTCGGTTCCAGCCCCAACCCTGGCCTGGCTCAGCCTAGCCCCAGCCCTGACCCTGGCTTCTGGCCCTGGCTCTGACTGAGACCAGTCCCAGCTTCGACCCAGCTCAGCTCCAGGCTGGCACCGCGGACTGGAGAAGCAAGAACTTAGTGCCGATCTTCCCCCCTCCATGGAGCAACCCATGGTGAGCTGAAAGATTCTTCCCTTACCCCTGTAGCTGAGGCAGGAGTAGACGTGGGAACCTCTTGGCTACATTTGCAGAGTGTGGGGGGGCCCTGCTGATGTGGCCACGTGGTCAGTCTCCATCTTGAATCCTGCATGTGGCTGGGGCCATGTGGCCATCGCTGCCGTCTTAGAAAACACTGATCAGCGGGAAGAGAGACTGTTTGTCATTTCTGCCACTGAGACAAGCTGGAGATGCTCGAGTATTGGGGAGAGAAGGAGCCTTGAGAGAGGCATCTGAGAATTCCTTCATGCTTAGCTGAAGAAAGCAGAAGGACTCAAGAATCCTTAAACCTTGAGCATGGAAGACAGAGACTGGGTCCTTTCTGAAAGGATGTCTCCTGCATTGAGGGATGCAATTCCAGGTGCTGAGGAATCAGGTTTGCTCGATCAGTGTTTTGCTGGAGAAAGCTGCTCTGAAGAATTGAAGAGTTTGCCAGTCTGGACAGCCAAGGCTGCCCGTGTCTGCAGACAATGGTGACACATGAATAGAGAGGGTGGTGGTACCGTCTCTATTTGACTGACATGTTCTTTCCTTAGGTCTCTAATGCAAAAACCCAAGGACCGATACGATAGTGATCTCCCATTGTATTTTTCTCAGAATATGTGATGCCATTTGTGACAGAGTTTCTAGTTTGTGTGCACTAACTTACTTAACCTTTTCTTCTTTTCTGTATACAGTTAAAGAGTTACTAAACCCTTTTCCATTTTCCTTAAGCTATCTGTTGTCTGGCAAATTCTATCCGAGATCTCATCGAGACCTAATTACTTTGTTTTCCTTTATTTTTAATTGTGGTTTTGAACGCACCACACTTTCCTTCATTCACAATCTTGATACTGTGTAGACCTGAAGACTATGTGAAGTGTATTGTAGGAGGAGAAACCCACTTTTGGAGTGTGTGTCCGATAGTGTGCTGTGTTGGAAAAACTAGCAAATGCTGGTGCAACGTGATACGTTTGGAGTGAATAATCTGAATCGTGACTTTTTGTTCCTAATGGCCAGCTTGTTAGCAATACGCAGTCCCAGCACAATTCGGTTATTTCCTTATGTATTTGGGAAGTGTATGGTGTTCCTCTGGGACTTCTCTTTCCTTTCATACTTTACTACAAAGGGCTGTGTTGCAGCATACAGTTCTTGTTGACACAAAATAGCAGACATCTAACACCAGGCACTTGGTAGTCTGTGTATCACAAGCAGTAGAGACACCAGACACACCGGTGCCAACCTAACTAACTAAATCATTTATCAGATCATTTCAGGGGTTTTCCTGCATTTGCTTTACCACCCTTTGAAGAGTGAATTTTCAGCAGGGAATACAAAATACGATGTCTTGCTTTTGAAATCAAACCTCTAAGGGCAATGCTCTATGCAGAAACCCATAATGTGACTCTTGAGTTCTCAGTGTAGATAAATTCACTCTCATAAAAAGGCAGATTAGTACGAACGGTAATGCAAAGCATTAGAACTTAATGTTCGACATCCCCACCCCCCGCTCTGTAACAGGAAGCATTTCTGAGCTCTGTCCCTTTCAGAAAGGGAATGGCTTGGGCGAGGCTACTTAAGTCATTTAAAGCGGGCAAGGTGGAGAGCTTACATACCGTATGTACTTACGTGTCCTGTAAGACAGCTGTGTTTTGTCAGGAGAATGTTCTAAATTGATGATCTTTTTTCCAGTGTGGCCTCTGTTTTGCATGTGTAAGTATAACTGTAATGTTATTGCCCCTAGCCAGCTGTGACTTCTTTGTACCACTTCCAACAGTGTTATATGAAGGAAAACCCTGTGTGCCTGTTGGTGTGTTTAGTCTTTAGACCCCTTACTTTCACTGACATGCAGGTGATCTAAGTAATTCCTTGAAACAAGCTGTTATGCTGGCAAGTATCATGTGCTTTTTTGTTCTAAAGGGAAAAAAAAATTGGATCAAATTGCCTGTTTCTTTGGAGACTTTTTTCTGTTGGTCTGTGACCAGAAGCTTTTGTTATTGATTTGTCTTTTTTTGGACAAAAATAATTTAGAGCGTGGAATTTAAAAGTGTCTATTCTAGAAAGCCTGACAGGTCTGACTTGCTAATTATTAGTTTTTTACTTGTTGAGTTCTTGCTCTTGAAAGTGTTGTTATTGCAGAGTTTTCCTGAGATGTTGTTGGCAATTGTGGTTAGAAATAATGCAGTAGTACTCAGCATTCTCAAAATGTGGCAGATTTTTTACCTTACTGTCCAGAGGTATTTGAAGAAGTTTTGCAGTTGCTATATCCTACTGTCTTCTGGATTCAACATCAAAATGAGGTACCAAGTCCTTATTGTCCTTCATTGCTAAACCTCTGCCAAGGCTGAATCATGATGATTTTGAATAACTGGAGAAAGATTTTCCCAAGGATTAATTTTTAAGCTGGAAAGCTAATTTGACACCATTAATGGACTTACCACCACATTGACAGGTATAGTCCAGAGTCTTACATCAGCCTTGCTTTCAGAGTCCTGTAAATATGTCAGCCTATGCTCTTAAATTCTTGGGCTTTAGTCTCAGGATTAATGGTGTATGGGCAGGTTAGCTAAATATTCCAGGTTCTCATGTTGTTTCTCATTTTTGAAATGATGTTTCAAACTCTGCAGGCTATTGTGTCAGCTTAGAAAGCCATGAATGGCTTCACAGAATCACAGAACATTAGGGATAGGAAGGCACCTCGAGAGATCATCTAGTCCAATCCCCCAATGCATCCTCCATTTGAAGCGGAGTTTGATGTTTAAGAACCTGAAAACAGCTGGAACTAATGCAGTGAGGTCAAGTCCTGTTACCTCTGTTGTTCTGAATTTCAGTCTGTTACGTAACATCCGTAACACTTAACTTTTGGTAATTACAGCGTGTCATGGTTTGTGTTCCTCTTCCGCTTTGGAAATGGGAAAAGCTGCCAAAAGTCGCTGCCTTTCTGTAGTGTGTAGCCTGCCACTTACAGGGTCCTTCAGGCACACCTCCCTTTCCTTCTCCCTGGTCCCACTGATTGATGTCAGGCTGGTGACCTGAGATACTTGCAGAAGTGTTTGTCTTGTGTCAGACAGGTGACCCTGTACATGAGCACCCTGAACGGTGGGCTGATAGCACCTTTAATGGTTTCATATTTTGTTCATTACTCTGCTCAGTATGAAGTAGACTCTGTGAGCTCAAACATGTGTTATGTAGCTGATTTTTCTCTTTTGTTTTGTTTGGAGTCTGTGCCTGAAAAACAGAAATCTGCTCTTTCTGGATAGCTTATATAGTTGTAGGGAAAATGCCCATGAACTGGTTAATTAAGAAAGCTTTGTTATTTAAAACCAAAATGGTATGAAATACCATCAAATACACGGAGATTCTAATGTGTGCACGTTTTTATATTGGCTTCAGCATTTTTATAGCACACTGGTATGAGTTTTGCAATTAATTTTAAGTGGAAAAAGGATGAAAAGGCACCTTTTTGTCCTTCGACAGCTAATTTGTTTTCTCCAGCATTGTTGAAACCAGGGTACCACAAGTGTCGTCTTGTCTGCTGGTTTTGTAGAGTGGGATGTCATTAATTGAGACTAGTATCTCCACAGCTAGTTTGTAGATCAGGTGAAACCTGTGGCCTTGTCCTCTGCTTTGAACACGTGTATGTGGAATGGAACAGGTCCAAAGAAGCCCTAACAGCTTTTGTTTCATTCAGAGCATCTCGTCTGTTGCTTGTGAGGGTGAAGGACAAGAGAAAGAGGGACTGTGACTGGTTCAGCTGTTTTGTTTTGCTTCCCTGTCCAGCGCTGGTTTTGGAAACTTTATGGTGCAGAAATATGGCCTGTGTTTTATACAGAGAAGAGGTAGTGGGTAGATCAGTTAGAAAGCAGTGGGAAAAATCAGTTAGAAATCCTTAGCACTGGGAACTAAGGATTCCCTGCTGAAGCTTTTGATGCTTTCGTGACCTTCCATGGTGCTTTTTCTCCAGCTCTTCTCAGATAAGGGTAGAAGTATAAGTGCTTCCTGATCAGAAACAGAGACAGGTTAGTTTATGCTTTTGAAGTTCAGCAACAGGGGAGACCTTTAGGGGTTTTGAACAGCTGTCTCTTGGAGAACCAATCAGTCAGGTAGTCCCATTTCATGAGAAATTAATTCTGATCAGGTACATATTAGAAAGCCAGTAAGTATGCGGTGTTTTATTCTTCATTTTGTCTTTTTGACCTCTCTCTCGAGGAGCAACCAGTGCACTTAAAGTTGAAATAAAATCTTTCATTTTATTGACAGTGAAGAATTGACTACAGAACAGTTACCTACCCAATAAAAAATAAAAGGCTATGCAAAGCACTGTATCCCAGTCTGTCAGCCTTTGCAATTATCTTCTGTCATGTACTCAGGAGATTTGTCAAAGACACGGAAGAAAATTCCAGTGCCAGTCTGTGCATCTAACTCTTCTGAGAGAAACTGCTCTTATGCTGCACCTCAACTATTGAATTTAGCAACTACTACATTTTAAAATCTGAATGTAGCAATGAAAGACGTCCTGGGTAAAGTCACGTGCCTAAACCTTTATAAGTCTGTTGTCACGTACTTTAGACTGGTATTTTTTTTCCAACATTGAGTCTTGCGTGGTACTACATCTTATGCTCAAATAAGTCTCCTCTGGAGTCTTTGAAAACCCACCTGGACACATTCCTTTGCAACCTGATCTAGTTGAACACGTTTTAACAGGGGGGTTGGACAAAATGATCTCCAGAGGTCCCTTCTAATCCCTACCTTCCTCTGATTCAGTGAAGTAATCTCATTGGATTTTTACTTCTTTTGCAGCAGGAGGAAAATGCAGGCACAGGTAACGGCATGGAAAATCCATTTCCATCCCATCCTTGTTATTCTTTACCATCAAGTTAGACAGAGTTTAACAGAATTATGCTTGTATGGGGAAGGGAAGACGACAATTTCTGTATGTTATTTTTGCAGTCTCCCCAAAGTAAAAGAAAGGACGCGTTTATCAATTCCTGTGAAGGACCACATATTTGTTACTAGGGTTGATCAAGTAACTAATACTGTTGACAACAGTCAGCCTGTGCAGATATGTGAGAAAATTAAATTCCTGTAAGCATCCCTCAAATCAGTAGATACCAGCTAATTTCCCTGCTCAGTAGAGCGGAGAGATACCCATCCAAATATCAAATCTTGATATTCTGCAGAGACACAATAGCTGGCTAGTAAGTAATGCAGATGATTTTTTTTTTCCCCCCAAAGGGCAAAGGATTCCGATTAAAGTAATACTTCCACTAGCAAAACAAACATGTTCTTGGGTTTTGTGTTAGTGCAGTCTGCAAAAACAGAATTGTTAGACATCAGTCAGAGAGATTTAGCCCATTTAAACATTGAAACTCAGTGTGTCCTGGCTGTGGCTCTAAGCACATCACCTCAGCTTCAGTGCTTTGGGAGATAGTCTTCAGTCAGAATCACTTAGTGTGATCTGTTCCTGAAGAAATATAGGGGAATCTTATGTATCAGAAAGGAAGCTTAGATCAGGTAGTAAACAGCCAACAGCTCTGTAAAAGATGAGTAGAAGCTTTGCAGTGCTTAGGGGAAAGCATGTGGAGGATGACTGTGTTGCCAGGGTTGGTAGATATAAACAGAGACATACTAAAATATTTCATTTCATTCTGGTAGTCTTACCAGAATGTTCCCAGATAAACTTTATCTGAAAACAGCAGTTTTCTTTGAAACAAAATCTCTGTCTTTTCTTTGGGTTATAGACAAAAAAATTAGGAGAGCACTGAATAGGAGAAGAGAGTTGTTTCCTTAATCCCATTGTTCTCAGTTGTTTCCTTTGAAAAATCATCCATTTACAAGCTCTAAATGTTTGCTGTTTTAAAACTACAAATGGATTTTTTTTCTCACGTGCTGTAGATTTTTTTTTTTTTTTTACTAATTGTAAGGGCCAAATCTGCAGTTTCACAGAAGTTCACTGGGAAATGTCTTCAGTATTTGGTAGCAGCAAAAATGTGTTACTAAGTCTTGTTACTATTAATTGAGGCTATTAATTTCAAAAAGTAGCATTATTATTGTAACTGTTTTTTTATCTTGGTGTCTTGTGGTGGTAACAATCTTTCCAAAATTATGTAGGTTTTCAATCCTTATGTATAGAGTGCTGTATGTGAATGTCTCAGTGCCATAACATTTTATAGGTTTATTGTTATATTTCATAACTACTGTGAATGTTTTAATACCATAGGAAAAGGGGCAATAGGTGTGAGCTGGAATACAGGAGGTTCAGCATCACTGAAAGGAACTTCTTCATGGTGAGGGTGATAGAGCACTGGAATGGCTGCCCAGGGGTGTTGTGGAGTCTCCTTCTCTGGAGAAGTTTAAAACCTGTCTGGACATGTTCCTGTGTGATTTATCTAGGGGATCCTGCTGTGGCAGGGAGATTGGACTGGATGGTCTTTTGAGGTCCCTCCCAATCCCTGATTTTCTGTGATAGACTAGATTTAATGCCTGTGTAGTGTTCTTTCCTGCATTCAATGTCTCTGAAATACCTGCTGGTCTTTTGAGAAAGAAATTCATTGTTTACATTACTTGTGAAAAGTAGTACTCTCAGCACTGATCTAGTACATGATTTTGCAAGTGAGTATTTTTTTTTTCCTAACCGTATAACCTTAAAGATATTGGTAGTTCTTGCAGCAAGTTACATGTCAGCATTTTTATTGCAAACCTTGACATTTTTCCTGCAAAAATTGTAGAATACAGCAATAGTCAGCATTTCAGATTGCAAACAAAAGACAACAACATCTGGCAGGAATATTTGCATCAATGCAATGTAAAAATCCATTCTCATTTCTAAATATGTGAACCAGTACTTGATAAGTATCTCAATCTTTCACTATATTTGTTGTATTGTGTATGCAGACCTCCTCAGATACCCAAAGTCACTTGATGGCACAGCTAAGGTAGGCAGACTGCTGCAGAAGAAAACTTAGAGCTATGGCAAGTATGGGCTTGCTGGGTTGCCCTGCTCTGTAGGGAGGATTTTGCATAGCTTCAGGTGTGTGAATGGTACCATGCAAGAAAGGGCTGGGAACAGATGACAGCATGTACACACTGTGTGTGCCTGACAGCTTCTGTTTAAAACTTCTTTATGACTGTTGCCTATTTGGTGGAGGTGTTTTACAAATAGTTCAAATACAGCAGTCAGAAGAATTTATCTGACTGCTGGGGGCTGTGTGCATCTGAGGCAGCTTCTAAAAGATGTCAAGAGAAATGAGACAGACTATAAGGAAGACTAGTCTTTATTAATTCCCTTAAAGTGCCTTTTTTTTCCACCTGAGAATAAAGGTGATATGAGAGTGGTATAAAAGCCCATATTGAAGGTAATTATGGTTGGGTGAGATCAGTCTTATTCTGCACTGTTAGTTTTCTTAGATTAGGAAAATGGCTGTAGATGGCTCTCTTGGGGGTGCAATAAATAACCTGAGTTTATGACTTCATGACTGTCTGTGTTTTAACAAATTAATTTAAAAGCTTTGTATCAGCATACAAAAAAAAAATCAGTGGCAGTTTTGGAATACAAGCATACATACACACAGGTCAGAAAGAACTTCTTGTGAATCAGAATTAGGTTCTATGCTAAAAAGCAAAGAGGATCTTCTAAAACACATGCAATATTAACAAAATCCTACTTATTGAACCAGTTTCAACAGATACAAACCAGATACAAAATAGCAGGTCTTGCTATTTTCCTAAAACCGATTTAATACAGAATTTTGTAATGTCTTACAGTACCCAAAAGTCTATTTACAGGTTAGGAAGCTTAGGATCCTTGTCAGTCTTTTAATAGGGATGGAAGAAATTAGGCTTCTTAAGTTTTTGCAGTGTTTGAAATTTTATTTCATGGTGTGAATAATTTTTTCATGGGATTTCTTAATTTTGCCAATTGAATCACTTTTAATTCAGTTAAAAATGCACAGAATCACTAAGTGTTAGTGATTGGAAGGGACCTTGAAAGATCATCTAGTCCAATCCCCTGCCAGAGCAGGATCACCTAGATCAAGTCTCACAGAAACATGGCCAGGTGGGTTTTAAATGTCTCCAGAGAAGGAGAGTTCACAACACCCCTGGGCAGCCCATTCCAGTGCTCTGTCACCCTCACTGTGAAGAAGTTCCTTTTCATTTTGTTGTGGAACCTCCTGTGTTCTAGGTTACTCCTGTTGCCCCTTGTCCTATCATTGGATACCACTGAGAAGAGCCTGGCTCCATCCTCCTGAAACCTGCCCTTCTCATATTTATAAACATTAAATGGGGTCACACCTCAGTCTCTTTTTTTCCAAGCTCAAGAGACCCAGTTCCCTCAGCCTTTCCTCATCAGGGAGATGTTCCACTCCATCATCTTTCCGGCTCTGTGCTGGACTCTCTTCAGCAGTTCTTTGTGCTTGTGGAACTGAGGGGCCCAGAACTGGACACAATATTCCAGATGTGGTCTTACCAGGATAGAGTAGAGGGGGAAGGGAACTTCTCTCAATCTACTAACCACCTCTGTACTAATCCACCCCAGGATGCCATTTGCCTTCTTGGCCACAAGGGCACATTGCTGGCTCATAGCCATCTGTCCACCAGGACCCCCAGGTCCCTTTCTGCTATGGTGCTCTCCAACAGAAGTCCCCAGCCTGTACTGGTCCCTGGGGTTATTCTTACCCAGATGCCAGTTTGTACCTGCCCTTGTTAGAGTTCATTCAGTTCATTCACCCTACTTTCCAGCCTCTCCTGGTCCCCCTGAATGGCAGCACAGCCTGCTGGGGTGTTGGCCACTCCTCCCAGCTCTGTGTCATCAGCCAACTTGCTGACCGTGCTCTCTGTTCTCTCATCCAAGTGGATAATTCATCAGTGAATTCTTTTTTGCCATCTATTCACTTGTTACTGAGTTGCTTCCACATCCTCATCTTTCTACTGACATTTTTCTTGCTAATGTACCTGCTTGTACCTGTGTTTGTACCTGCTTCTTTCTTTGATAATTGTGAGCAGAACCTTGAGTCACACGAGTGGCAAATTTCAGATTGCCATTACTTAACTAATAAATCAGCTTTTTTCCCCCATCGTAGTTACTTTGATGTATTTCATTTGATGTGCTGCAAATCATGTTATCTTTTAGCATAATAAATGCTATGGCTAGCAGTAGGCTAAGACACCACTGAAGTGAGGTATTTCTTCATACACATTTGAAGATACGGATTTTGTTCTGTCTGCATATATGCTGGAGAACAATTTCTTTCATGATCAGGTGCTAAGTTTATTACTTCATCTCTTGACTGCAGTGTCTATTTCTCTTGTTTCCCAGCTCAACCGATTAAGTGCCCTCCCAGGTGTTGCACCTGTGTTTTGGAGACCAGCATCTCTGACGCTACTGGGGTAATTCTGCCTAAGAAGCAGGTGGTGATCCTGGTTTCCCACTAAGAGTCTTTGATAAAAATCTGTGGAGATGGCTACTTGAAGTGCAAATAGCACCTATTTTAGCAATCAGGTGTAGAGTTCAGGGACAAAAAGCCTTCTTTCATAATTTGAAGTCACATTTCTTTCTTGTCTCTTTTTCTTAAAATGCTCCTTTTAACAAAGCTGACATTCAGAAGATCTGTCTTCCCCATGGTCTTAATCTGACATGGAGTTTCTTAATGGAACCACCCTTTGAGCCTTCAAGTCTTGATTGATTATAATTCTTCTTTTTCCAAGGCCCTCTGCTTTAGTTGCTTGTTCTTCTCGGAGAGTTAGCATTTCAGATCTTTCCTTACTCTTCAGGAGACAAATTTCTCTACATCTCCCAACTGTTCTTTTTCTAGTGTCACAGGATTCAGATGAAAAGTTAATTTGCCCTTCAGTTAATCAAGTCTGTGTTCTCCTCCTGTCCTCGTCAATATCTGGTGCATCTCAGCTGATTAGGAAATTGTTAAAACAGATTAACCTTAACAGGAGATTAAAGATCTAAAAAGCTTGTTCTGGTCCTAGAAGGAGAGCCTTACAAGTTTAAAGGAATAACCTGTCCTCTTCAGTTAATGGCCAAATGCTTCTTGAGGAAACTTTGAGATTGTCCAAGACTTAATTAAATTGCATTAATTCTCAGGTGTGGATCTGACTCCAGCACTCACTGAGGTTGATTGAAGCTTTAGACAGACCCAAGTCTAACACTAAAGAGGTATTTGAATACTGTCTCCACTGCTGTCTCCAAAATAATTCTGAAACAGCTCAGCAGCTTCTTTTTGTTTCCAGATGAAGAACAGTGTGATGGCTTGGCTTTTGCGCCAATGGTATATAGGATGCATGGTCTCTGGGATGCTTCTCTTATTTGTGGAGTGTCTTTAATTGGTGGTGTTGCTTCCACATTAATATAAAACTAGAGAAGGAGAATATTAGGTGGTTTTGAGGCAAACCTTTAACATTTAGCTTTCTGTTTTCAAGCTGTATTAGAAGTTGCTCTTTCTTAAGTGAAAATCTGTCATAAGAAAAAGCTGCCATTAGAGTCAACACCTGTCTGATGTTTGAGCATTCTTCTTACACTTATTACCTAATTAGGAAAGGAGAATTAGATAAAATTGTAGCATCACACTGTAAATATTTGAGAAATGGCTTAACTGAACCATGAATAACAAAGGCCCTCCTTTGTATAGAAGTTTCGGCTAGATGATCTCCAAAGTACCTTCAATCCTACATCTTCAGGCGCAAGGTGGGTATGTATCCTGAAGATAGGCACAAACTGGGGCGTAGGAGGTTAGATTTGTACATAAGGAAAAACTTCTTCATAGTGAGGATAACAGAGCCCTTGGAACAGGCTGCCCAGAGAGGTTGTGGAGTCTCCTTCTCTGGAGCCATGCAAAACCCACCTGGACGTGTTCCTGTGCAGTCTCCACTAGGTGATGCTGCTTTGGCAGGGGTTTTTGGAATAGATGATCGCCTGAGGTCTCTTCCAACCCCTGCCATTCCATGATTTTGCCTTTGATTTGCCACTCTTGTTCTTCCCCAAGCCTCAGTATAAAACAAAGTTCCAAGCGTCACACGCCAGAATTGAGAGTGCTGCTTCTCTGCTTGCCAAGAGCGAACCTTTCAAAGCACGTTACTGAGCATTTCAGGCCTGCAAATGAGTGGAGCAGCGAAGGAGCACTAGTGGAGCTCCTTTCAGACATGACAAAAGTTGAGTAAAGAAATTATTTATTACTTTGTTCTTTTTAAATTTTGTGTGATTAGCTGTACACAGTGAGACTGTTGAATGTGGCGTGGAGGACTTCAGACATCTTTAAGAAAAAAGAAAATCATTTATACAGCTTACCTGTGTAACACTCCAGTTTTAGAGTGCATTGAGATTATGTGGGGAGATGACTGTAAGAGAGTGAGCCCATGGGTTGGGTCTATAATGAATCTATTGTGAAGTTCCCCCTGCCTCCCCATAAAGTCATGTGTTCCTTCCAGATGGAGATGTCTCCAGTTCTGGTTAATTTTCATCTGAGGAGATGCAAGTTGAGTTATACCTTGAACTTTTATTGTATGTACACAGAGAGGGAACACTTGGCTCTCAGCAATTTTCTGCAGCTGAGCAGGAAAAACGGAACAGTGAGCTAAGTGCAGGGGTTGTAACTATCAGCAGCTCTTCTTGTGGATCTTGCAGTGGTGTGGAGTTCTCTGATGATACCTTTCAAAAGCAGAGGGCAATGCCCTTAATTTAGAGCACATAGGTCTTCTGCATACACTAAAGGTCCCGTGCTCTTCAGCTGCCTCCATTTAGCCTGTTTTCTAATGTGAAGGGCCTAAAGTCCTGAAGCAAGCTGAAGAAATCCACAGCAAAAGTTTAAATATCTCATTACAACTCCTTGTTCAAAAGTTTTGAGTCAAAACTAGTAACTACTAGATGTGTAGAACGCTTGTCTGTCCTTTTAGGAGTCTGAGATGTCTTCAGATAGTAAGAAAACCACGTTTGTTTGTTCATTTTGACAATATGAAGCCTTGAATTTGCTGACTTGGGATAAGTTTGGGTTGCAGAGTTGTTCTTTTTCTATCTCAAAATACATTAGTTGCAGTTTAAATAATTAATCAAGTGTTCTGTGGGTTTGCTCCAGATTGCAGAATTTTGCTGCTCTCTGACAACACAATTTTGGAAGATATGTTGTGTAGAGACTTAGTCATCGGAATTACCTGTCCAATTGGTTTTGCTTAACCTTGGGATGCTGAACTGGATGTCTTCTCAGGGTGTGAGCAAGGGGCAGCTTCATAAAATCAGACTCTTCTCCATTATATGTCACTTTGATCACCCATAAAGAAATACTGATGCTAAATCTATGTTAACAGCTGTGCTGTCATGCTCATACTGAAATATATCTCATCAAATTAACTTTATTGTGAAGGAGTCTGATCTATAAATGTTCTTTATTAATGATCAGCTGGTTAAAAACACATCTGTGCTTTATTAAGGCTTCCTGTTCTGTATTTTCTGCAACTTGTAGTTATTCCTCTCTGGTAAAAGATAATGAAGTTATTGTCTAGGAACAGCTACCCTTGGAGGTTGCATCTATGGGGGTTGGCTAACAGCAACCTTATAGGGAGGTGAAATTTGTGTAAAGCAGACCTAGAGAGCAGAGGCTACTGCTTTTAGTGTCCGTTTTGTTAATCTGAACATCTCCAGACAGCCTCTACGTGGAGCTTTTGCCTTCAAGCCCTGAATGTGATGAGTTTCAATATCTTTTCTATCTGTGGAATTTAATCCCTAAGCAGAAAGCTGTTCTTTTGCCCCTTCCTATCTCACTCGAGAGGCCTTTTCAATGCTTAAACCAACCAAGGTACCACAGAAATGGCATACTTAGAATTTAATTCCTGGGTTCATCTTCTGGATGATTTCAGTCTCTCTCACTCTCCTCAAAATAGGCAGGTCTGCCCTTTTGCATGGTTTTATGCCTTGACTTGAGAAAGACCATCTTAGAAGGAGGTTCCTGTCCTCCTGTCTGTAGGTGAGACAGCGTGTGAGAAGCAAGTGTGACCTGTTCTGCTGTGGCAGATGCACTGTGTCTCTTGGCAAACCAAAGAGCATCACAACAGTAGCTCATGGGGATGCCATTGCCAGCTCCACAGTACAGCTTCACTCTTTGGAAGCAGGTTACTCTCTGCTCACTGGATCCCTCTTCCCAATACTACTTTAAGGTCAGTGTTGAGGAAGAAACATTTTACCTTTTGTTTTTGCTTCTGCTGTTTGCTTATTCTGCAGTATGTTTGGGGCAGCCTGCCTCCAGGATGTGCCTGCCACGGTGGAGGCAGAGCCTTCAGGTTGCTTCATGCCACAGTAGAAGGTCCTAATAATGCCAGCATTTCAAATGCAGAGAGAAATTTTAGTATCTTTTGTCTGGGTAGTATGAAAGATTGGAGATCTGTAATAACATAAAAAAATATGCTGACATCTCTATAAAGTCCAGTGGATTTTATGTGTGTTTTAATGCTTACTTCACTGTTTGCATTTTGCTGTTGTGTAACTTTTGGATAGAAAAATATAAAAGCAGCCAAAGAGTGATTCCGATAACGTGCATGCAGTGATTTTTGTGTGTAAGTGGAATAGGAGTAAGTTCTTGGAAGAACTAATCAATGTGCTACAGAGGGAAAGTTACAAAGTCTTGCTGTTGGAGTTTCATGTCAGGCTAGACAGTCATATCAAATTGTGTTTAGAGGATGAGTTTGATACCTAGGAGACCTGCAGTTGCATTTGTAATAAAATGTGTTATGGGTTTAATTTTTTGAGTAGCTGTGCCTCCAAGTGACA
The DNA here is from genome assembly GCA_028565055.1 of Phoeniculus purpureus. Lineage (NCBI taxonomy): Eukaryota > Metazoa > Chordata > Aves > Bucerotiformes > Phoeniculidae > Phoeniculus > Phoeniculus purpureus. Next base: position 21,131 of record JAOXOE010026561.1, read on the forward strand.
CAGCAGCAATTTCACAGAATCACAGCATCATCATGGCTGGGAAGGACCTCCAGGGTCATCGAGTCCAACCTTTATCCTAGTATCTAACTGCTAGACCACATCCCTAAGCGTCGCGTCCACTCGTTCCTTAAACACCTCCAGGGACAGTGACACCACCACCTCCCTGGGCAATCCAT
>JAOXOE010026562.1:0-21304 GCA_028565055.1 Phoeniculus purpureus
AGCAGAGCCTGGCTCCATCCTCCTGACACCTGCCCTTTCCATATTTATCAACATTCATGGGGTCACCTCTCAGTCTCCTTTTGTCCAAGCTGAAAAGACCCAGCTCCCTCAGCCTTTCCTCAGCAGGGAGATGTTCCACGTCCTTCATCATCTGTGTGGCTCTGCGCTGGGGTCTCCCCAGCAGCTCTGTGTTCTTCTGTAACTGAGAGGCTCTCAACTGCACACAACATTCCACATGTAGTCTCGCCAGGTCAGAGTAGCCCTGTGTCCTTCTGGAGCTGAGGAGCCTGTAACTGGACACAAGATTCTAGATGTAGTCTCATCAAAGCAGAGTAGAGGGGGAGGAGAACCTTTCTTCAGCTACTAACCACTCTCCTTCTGACCCACCCCAAGGGATGCAATTGTCCTTCTTGACCACCAGGATCCACTGCTGACTCCTGCCCATCCTGCTGGCCACCAGGACCCCCAGGTCCCTTTCTCCTACACTGCTCTCCAACAGGTCAGTCCCCACCCTATACTTGTCCCTGGGGCTGTTCTTGCCCAGATGCCAGGCTCTACACTGCCCTGGTTGTAGTTCATTCAATGTCTCCCCACCCAGCTCTCCAGCCTGCTGGGGTGTCAGCCACTTGTCCTAGTGTTTTGTTTCAGATCTATTAAAAAAAGAAGCCATATGCTTTTACACCTGGACTTGATTTTCTGCAAAGTAGCTGATTTATGTTTCTGCCCCAAGCAAGCCGTGGTCACACCTAATTACCTGTGGCTGATGTGTGCTGGGAGGCTGCCAGGCACTAGAAGGGCTGGGGTGCCTGGTCCAGAGCACTGTTGTGGGGCTTAAGGGACTGTTTAAAGGGTGACATGAGGTGAGCAATGATCCTTTAACCTGTGGATGACATAATTACCGAGAGTGATGAACTGTCAAAGTGTCACCTCAGGGTGAGGATCCCATTTTAGAGCAACATACTGGTTTTTCTTTGGGCAGCACAAACAGAGAGGCCCTTCATCTTTACCTGGCTGGCAGCGGCAGTTACCTCCTGTGATTAATAGTCCACTTGCTCTGCTTTAATTCTGGTTTCATATGAGCATCAGTGCTGTGAGATGTGCCCCATGTGGGCACAGGGAAAGCAGCTTTTCCCACACACAAAGATCAGTCTCTGAGTTGCGCAGTAGACTCTTGACTTTTATAAACAGGGACCCTTGGACTTAACCACAGCAGCAGCCTTGATGTCCTGAAAGTGCTCAGTGTTTCTGTGAATAGTCCCTGGGGGACATGATTGTGCTGGAGCAGGCTGCCCAGGGAGGTGGTGGAGTCTCATCCCTGGAGTAGCCAGAGCCCTTGCGGCCATGGTCTAGGGGTTAGGGAGCTGTTGGGATGATAGCTGGATCTGGTGATCCTGGTGCTCCTTTCCAGCCATGATGATGCTGTACTTTAGTGGGCAAGGTGGAGTTGGCTTGATGGTTGGACAGGATGATCTTGGAGGTCTCTTTCAACCTCAGAGATTCTGTGATTGGGGTCTGGGTGAAGGCAGTGACTGCTAGGGGCTGCTTGAGCCTTTTCCATTGCCAGAGATGGGTGTGAAGTGGGTTAGGGGCAGCACATCAGCTCTGTTGTGTCAGAAGATACAGAATATGCCTTCCAAAGGTTGAAGATGAAAGGTACAACATGGAGTAGACAAAAGCTCAGACTGAGAGGAAGACAGTTAATAGCCATTTGAACAACAGGGCTGACAGATCTTGTGCAGAGAAGACTCCTGAGTATGGGAGTCCAGGTCTGAGGATCTGATTTACCTGGCTACAAGTCTCATAAAAGAAAGAGGGCTCTCCCCTACCTATTATGCCATAATAAAACTGTCTCTTGAACTCTCCTTAGTGTTAGACTCTGAGCACCAAAGCTTTTATTGTTGTGTGAGGTGATCCTTCCCCAGGACTCGGCACTGGGGAGACCTCATCTTGAGTGCTGGGGTCAGTGCTGGACACCTCAATACCAGATGGACATTGAGGGGCTGGAGTAGGGCCAGAGAAGGGCAGTGGAGCTGGTGAAGGGTCTGGAGGGCAGGTCTGGTGGGGAACAGCTGAGGGGACTGGGGCTGGTTAGTCTGGACAGAAAGAGGCTCTCTTGGAGAGGGGTGGGGGTCAGGCTCTTCTCCCAAGGAACAAGGGCAGGGCCTTCAACACCTCCAGGGATGGGGACTCCACCACTGCCCTGGGCAGTCCAGTCCAGGCTCTGGTCACCCTTTCCATCAGGAAGGGCTTCCCAACATCCAGTCTAGCCCTCCCCTGGTAGCTTCAGGCCCTACCCTCTCATCCTGCTGCTAGTTGTGTGGGAGAAGAGCCTGACACCCACCTGACTACAGCCTCCCTTCAGGGGGTTGGAGGGAGAAGGTCTCCCCTGAGTCTCCTCTTCTCCAGGCTAAACACCCCCAGCTCCCTCAGCCTCTCCGCATCAGCCTTTCCCTCCAGTCCCTTCTCCAGCCCCTCCATCTCTTTCTTGAAGTGAGGGACCCAGAACTGCTCCCTATAGTCGAGAAAACCCAACCACACTTGAACTTGGGTTTAAACACTTAGGCTTGACTTCCCATAACTTCTAAAGTCCTTGAGCAGGAACATTCAGCAGAGGTGCAAAGGACCTGTCGGAGCAGCAAGGGGTCTGTAGGAGCGGTGTGAGGTATTTGTTGTGGACTTACTCGCCGTGGGGATGGAGGACAACCTTGCCATTTAAGCAGGGCACAGGAGCACGGCTGAGCTGCTGCAGCCCCGCTCAGAACGATGCTTGTGAAAGCTGTTAAAGCAAAAGTCGCCCGGCGTGGGGAGTAGTTTTTGTGCCATATTGACGCCTTTGAAATACTTCAATGGCTCTTTTCCAGCGAGGAAAAAGAAAATCGGATTATAATGCAGCAAATAAAGCCGGGCTCGCTCTCTTTTGTTCACCTCTGAAGGTGACAAAGCAGGCAGAACAAAATGCTGGTTTATTACCGTCGCTCCTGCTCTCCTTCGCTTCTGTTCTTGCCCTCCTCCCCAGATGTAATTTATAGAGCGACAGAAATAAATATCAGTCTTAAAATCGCTCTCGGCGGTGCCGTACCAACACGCTGCAGCTCTGGTAATGGGCCTGGTGGGGTCTTTCCCCCCCCAACTCTTCTCCTGCTCTGGCAGGGCGGCACCGGGTTGTGTTTACACGTTCCAGAGCGACGCACACGATGGAGCTGCGGTAGAAATGAAATCCTGCGGCTGATGCGGTTATTCCCATTGCAGCCTTTGGTGGGGGAAAAGAGTGATGTTCAGATCCAGTCTGGCTTCTGCTGGCTCTGCTTCAGCCTCATTTCATAGAATCATCCTGGTTGGAAAGGACCACCAGCATCATCAAGACCAGCCCTCATCCCAACAGCTCCCTAACCCCTAGACCATGGCTGCAAGGGCTCTGGCTACTCCAGGGATGAGACTCCACCACCGCCCTGGGCAGCCTGTTCCAGTGCCCAACAACTTCTTCCTAAGATCTGATCTCAGCCTCCCCTGACCCATCTTGAGGCCATTTCCCCTCATCCTATCATTAGTAATTTGGGAGAAGAGACCAGCACTAGCCTTGCTACAACCTCCTTTTAGGAGTATGGAGTTGGAGTGTTTATGCCCACCCTATCTCACCGTGGGTTTGGGATAGTGTGTGCAGTTCCTTGATGTGATCCTGCAAAGTAGTGTGGGGCTTGCTCTGCTGCAAGTGGGGTTCAGGGCAAAAACGAGGTCCTTTGAGGTTGGAAACAAGAAGTGATGGAAGTGGGCTCTGCCCTGTAGCTGGCACCTCTTTTTTTTTTTCCTCCTGAAAATGGATTTTAGAATCAATCCTGTAGTTTGGGAAAGACCTTTTAAGCCCATTGGATGACAGGATGAGAGGAAACAGGCTCAGGTTGCCCCAGGGCAGGTTGCGGTTGGCCCTGAGGGACAATTTCTTCCCTCAAAGGATTCTTCAGGCCTGACCCAGTCTCCTCAGGGCCATGGAAGAGTCTGTGTCTCTGGAGGGACTGAAGAGTTCTAGAGATGTGGGGTGAAGGATAGGGGTTAGTGGGGATCTGGCAGCACTAGGGGAGCGGTTGGACTTGATCTTAAACATCTTCCAACCTAGCAATTTAGTGATTCCTTGAAAAGAAATCCGTTGTAACCCACGTATGACCTTGTGAGACTTAATTTAACTTGTCTGATTTGTCCTGCTGACCTGCTTGGTGGTTTCAAAGCACTGAGAGGCTACTCAAGGACTTTCCAAGTTGTTTGATTCAAAGTTGGTTAATTCTGAGGGAGGGAAAAAGCCCAAGTGCAGACGGAGTTGCACATCTGCTGACCTTGAGGTGTCTCTTTAATAGAGATCAATTCAATACAGCTATTTTTTCTTCTGTTTAGCATCACAGTCATCTTCCTATCTGCCCTCTGAGGCTCGAGTCACATTTTTTTGGAGGTTTTATTTTTACACCTTGGGAGTGCTGCCAGGCTTGAGCAGCTTCTCTTGGGGCCAGATGTTCCACCATGCCCATGTGTCCATGTTATCTCATGCTGGTTGTCACTGCTTCCTATTTTGTCCCGCTTTGAGAAAATAGATTTAAAGAAAAAAGGATCAAGGGGAGGGAAAAACCCTCAGAATCTGTCTGAAAACAAAGCAGCGCTCTTGCTGCCTGTCACCAGTGGTGTGCCTCAGGGCTCGGTGTTGGGACCATCTCTGTTTAACATGTTTATTGATGATCTCAACAAGGACAGAGAGTGTGTCCTTAGTAAGTTTGCAGATGACACCAAGTTAGGTGGGAATGTTCATCTGCAAGAGGGTAGGGAGGCTCTTCAGAGAGACTTGGACAGATTGGAGCGATGGGCTGATGTTCATGGCAGGAGCTTCAATAAGGCCAAGAGCCAGGTCCTGCGCTTGAGCCACAACCACCTCCTGCAACACTACAGGCTTGGGAAGGTGTGGCTGGAGAGCCATGTGGCAGAGAGGGACCTGGGGGTTCTAACTGACAGGAAGATGAACATGAGCCAGCAGTGGGTGCAGGTGGCCAAGAAGGCCAATGGCACCCTGGCTTGTGTTAGAAACAGTGTGGCCAGCAGGGGCAGGGAGGTTATCGTCCCCCTCTATTTGGCACTGGTGAGGCCACATCTCAAGTACTGTGTCCAGTTTTGGGCACCTCAGTACAAGAGAGATGTGGAGGTGCTGGAGCAGGTGCAGTGCAGAGGAGGGCAACAAAGCTGGTGAAGGGTCTGGAGAATAAATCTTATGAGGAAAGATTGGAAGAGTTGAGGCTCTTTAGTTTGAAGAAGAGGAGGCTGAGAGGAGATCTCGTCACTCTCTACAGCTACCTGAAATGATAATGTGGAGAGGTTGATGCTGGTCTCTTCTCAGATCCAGATGAACCCAGAGTCCAGCTTAGAGCTACCAAGATGATGGAGTGGAGTGTCTCCCTGCTGGGGAAAGGCTGAGGGAGCTGGGTGTTTTGAGCTTGGAATATAGGATCCTGAGGGGTGACCCCATGAATGTTGATCAATATGGAAAGGGCAGGTGTCAGGAGGATGGAGCCAGGCTCTGCTCAGTGGTATCCAGTAATAGGACAAAAGGCAGCAGGGGTGAGCTGGAGCAGAGGAGGTTCCCCATCAATCTGATGAGGAACTTCTTCCCAGTGAGGGTGATGGAGCCCTGGTAGGGGCTGCCCAGTGGGGTTGTGGAGTCTCCGTCTCTGGAGATGTCTCAAACCCACCTGGCCATGCTCCTGTGTGACTGGATCTAGGTGATCCTGCTGTGACCGGGGATTGGACTGGATGATCTTTCGAGGTCCCTTCCAATGCTTAATATTCTGTGATTTTTAGCCTTGGTCTCTCCTCATCAAGGCAGGATGGGCCCTATCTCTTAAATCTGATTTGTGCAGTGCCTTGGGTTGTGAGACAGGAAAAAGGACTTTATGGGGTTGATTGTATTTGATGATGGTGGTGAAAGCAACCTAAGGCTACGGTGCTGCACAGCCCTCTACCCAATAAGGGGATGAGTAATGGACAGACACGAGAGCTGCGTAAATCCCTTTCCATTCTCACTGTGTGAAGCTCCATTATTGGGTTACAACGAAGGGTGGAAGGGATTAACGCCCCCACCATGACCCACTTGAGCTCCGCTGCTCCAGGCAGCACTAGGTGCTGTTCAGGGGCTCTTCTGCCCTGAACAGCTCAGCAGACCATGGAAATCAAAGTTAAGGCTCATCCTGGAAAAGCCTGGAGGCTGCCAGAAGCTGGGAGTGGAAGTTAAGATGAACTTTTGGCAAGTTCTGCACCCATCACATAAAGAAATGATGGGAGGGTGGAGAGTGTTTGCCTGTAAAGAGAGAAGATCTTCCTGGCTCCTGATCCTTGATCTCCCTGTGTCACAAGAAAAGACAGGAACCCACGTTTTTCCACACTTGTTGGCTGGGAGTGCCTCACGTGTTAACCAAGGGGACAGTGTCCCCTCAGCTGGTGCTGCCAGGTTGGTCAGGATGTGCTGCTGTTCATCAGGACCTGGAGAAGCCGAAGAGGCACTGAAGCTGTTGAGCAGAGAGGAACTGAATGGAGTTCAAGTGAATTTCAAATAGGGCCTTCTCCTGTAGGGGAGGGGAATAACTTCCATGTACCACTGTGGGATGAGGGTTGACCTGCTGGAGAGCAGCTCTGCTGGGAGTCCAAGACAAACTCCCCATGAGCCAGCAATGGGCTCTTATGGTCAAGAAGACCAGTGGTCAACTGGGGTGCTTTGAGAGTTTGGTTAACAGGCTGACAGAGAGTCTCCTTCCTTTCTACTCTACCCTGGGGAAGGCACGTCTAGAGCACTGGGTCTTGTTCTGGGCTCCCCCGTTCAAAAGAGACCAGAGAGAGTCCATTGGAGGCTACAAAGATGTTGGGACTGGAGCATCTCTGTGCCAAGGAAGGGCTGAGGGATATGTTCAGCTGTAGAGGAGTATCCAAGAGGGGATCCTGATCAGTGCTGAGCAATAGCTCAAGGATAGGGGCAGGAGGATGGGGCCAGACTCTTTCCAGCAGTGCCCAGCAACAGAACAAAGTGCAACCAGCACAAACTGGAACCCAGGAAGTTGCATCTGAAAGATGAGGTGGAAAGTCTTCCTTTGGAGGATGACAGAGTAGATGATCTCCACCCCCCAGCATTCAGAGATGCTGTAAAAGGTCTGTGGCAGGACATGCTCTGGTGAGTTGGTGTGACGATCTGATGGTGGGGTGCAGAGGCTGCATAGTTCTGCTTTGGGTGGTTTGGAGAGTTTCTTGATGTTCCAGCCCACTTGTAGTTGTTTGTATGGAGTGAAGGTCACCCCATAGTACGGTAGTTTTTTAATGAAAATAAAAAATTGGCCAAAAATAACCCATTTGAAGAGCTCTAGCAGCTCTGCTTAGTGCTCTGATATTGGGCAAGCATTACCTCCCCCTCCCTTGTGGAGAAATGCATTCAATCTCCTCATGGAAATTTGGCTCCCGTTGACCAGACAATTCTGGTTCAGTCATGAGATTAAACAGAAACTAATCAAAAATAGAATTGAAGCTATTCCATTTATTTCAACAAATGCTAGATTGATTGAAAGGGTGAAAGCGGAGGTGGGGAAAGAAGGGGGTTTTGGAAAGCTCAGTGTATTGAAAACTGTTGGCTAGTGGAACGGTGGCAATTAGCTCTTAAGGACAGAGCATGAACAGCAAGTCAAGTGTTTAATCAGAAGATATTACATTTAGAAAATAAATAAAGCAGATCAAAAAGATTCATCTGAGCAGAGATGGAATCATAGCAAGGGAACTGTAGATCCTGGCATCTGGGCAAGAACAACCCCAGGTACCAGTATAGGATGGGGTCTGACCTGTTGGAGAGCAGTGTAGAAGAAGGAGGTCCTGGTGGTCAGCAGGATGACCAGGAGCCAGCAATGGACACTTGTTGCCAAGAAGGCCAATGTCATCCTGGGGTGATCAGAAAGGTTGTGGTTAGTAGATAGAGGGAGGTTCTCCTCCCTCTCTACTCTACACTGGTGAGACCACATCTAGAATGTTGTGTCCAGTTCTGGGCCTCTCAGTTCCAGAAGGACACAGAGCTGCTGGGGAGAGTCCAGTGCAGAGCCACAACGATGGAGTGGAGTGTCTCCCTGCTGAGGAAAGGCTGAGGGAGCTGGGTCTCTTGAGCTTGGAAAAAAGGAGCCTGAGGGGTGACCCTATGAATGTTGATAAATCTTGAAAGGGCAGGTGTCAGGAGGATGGAGCCAGGCTCTGCTCAGTGGCATCCAATGATAGGACATTGGAGTACCATGGGGTACTATGTGTGAGCTGGAACAGAGGAGGTTTCACGTAAATCTGGGAAGGTACTACTTCATGGTGAGGCTGCCAGAGCCCTGGAATGAGCTGCCCAGGAGGGTTGTGGAGTCTCCTTCTCTGGAGGCATTTCAAACTTCTCTGGAGGCATTTCAAACCCTTGTGGATGTATTCCCATGCGACTGGATCTAGGGGATCCTGCTGTGGCAGGAGGATTGGACTAGATGGTCTGGTCTTTGGAGGTCCCCTCCAATCCTTAATGGTCTGTGATTCTGTGAAACAGTTTTTTATACTGCTTCCTCCTTCAACTAAACTGAAATGTAGAGGGGGGGTGTGTGTGTGTCTGTGTGAGGTGAACGTACGAGTCCCTTCCCTTCAGCTAATTGTTATGACTCTTAAAATTAAGTCTTCAAAATAAATGCCATTGGCTGGCAATTAGGGTAGGATGGGAATTGGTAGAGTCATCGACTATTTCTCCAGACCTTAATGAAGTATGATAAGGATTTGGCCTTCTAATCAGACTGAACGATGCCCTCACAGCAAGCGCGGGGTGCTGGTCTTAAAACAGTGCCGTTTGTTTGCAGCCGCTCAGCTCCTTTTACAGGCTGCTGAACTGCTGCTTGGCAGCCCAAATTGTTTCTGTTAGAAAAATATTCATTAAACTTCTGTCTTGCTTCACACATGAGTGTTTCCTGTAAGGAAAAACTCCGGTACAGTTAAGGATATTGCTACAGGCTGGGGAAAGAGGGGCTGGAGAGCTGCCTGGTGGAAAAGGACCTGGGGGTGGTGGTTGACAGCTGGCAGATCAGGAGGCAGCAGGGTGCCCAGGTGGCCAAGAAGGCAAACAGCATCCTGGCCTGGATCAGGAACAGGGTAACCAGCAGGAGTAGGGAGGTGATGGTGCCCCTGGATTCTGCACTCATGAGACCATACCTTGAGTTCTGGGTCTGCTTTTGGGTGCTACAGGATCAGAAGGAATTTGAGGGGCTGGAGCAGGTCCAGAGAAGGGCAATGAGGCTGGGGAGAGGGCTGGAGAACAGACCCTGTGAAGAGGGAACTTGGGTTATTTAGTCTAGAGAAGAGGGGGCTGACCTCCTTGCTCTCTCCAGCTACCTCAAAGGAGGTTGTAGCCAGGCTGGTGCTGGTCTCGTCTCCCAAATTCCTAGTGATGAGGGGAAATAGCCTCAAGTTGTGTCAGGGGAGGTTTAGATGGGATCTTAGGAAGAAGATGTTTCCTGAGAGAGTGGCTGGGCACTGGAAGAGGCTGCCCAGAGAGGTGGAGTCCCCATCCCTGGAGGTGTTTAAAAACCAAGTAGCTAGAGCCCTTGAGGCCATGGTCTAGGGGTTAGAGAGATGTTGGGGTGAGGGCTGGCCTTGATAATTGTGGAGGTCCTTTCCAACAATGATGATTTCGTAAGTCTAACAGGCTGCCCAGGAAGGTTGTGGAATCTCCTTCTCTAGAGACATTTAAAACAGACTTGGACATGCTCCTGTGTGACTGTGTCTAGGGGATCCTGCTGTGGCAGGGAGACTGGACTAGATGATCTCTAGGTCCCTTTCAATCCCTAATGTTCTGTGATTCTGTGAGTGAGCAGGAAGAAATTCTGTTTGGAGAAGATGGGAAATTGAAATTCAGTGGTAGAAGCAGCATCAGGACTGAGGACTTCATAATTAACGGGCCACTTGCAGTAATTTGATAGAGTTTTAGCTCAGAAAGAGCCTGGAGTACCTTCTAAGATGCTCGAGCTTGAGGACAACTCATGGTCCTGCAGGGGTGGATGTAGTGTGAGTTACTGTGGTATTGTTTCACAAGAAGCCTTGTAATGTTATTGTGGGGGTTTCTCCAGATCTTAAAAGGAATTAAATAATTTAAAGCATAAATTTCTCTGTGCATTGCACTAAACATTTAATTTGTTGTCTTCAACTCCATGAACAGTTACTCCTGGGTGAAAGCCACAAGAGGATGTTGCTTAGAGCCAGTCCCTTGTAAGAGGTATCACAGAATCCTAGAATGACTGAGGCTGGAGAAGCCCTCTGAGCTCGCCCAGCCCAGGACCTAATATCATCCCATTGGTCAGACCAGGGCACTCAGGACCACAGCCAGGCTGTCCTTCAACACCTCCAGAGATGGGGACTCCACCACTGCCCTGGGCAGTCCATTGTAGCCCACTTTAGATATTGGAAAGCTGCTAGAAGGTCACCTGGAAGCCTCCTGTTCTCCAGGCTGAACAACCCCAGCTTACTCAGTCTGTTTTCACAGGGGAGATGCTCCAGCCCTCTGAGCATTTTAGTTGCTCTCCTCTGGACACCTTCTGGGAGCTCTGTGCCCTTCTGATGTTGGGGACTCCAAAACTGGACCCAGGACTCACCAGTGCAGAGTAGAGGGGGAGAATCCCCTCCCCTGACCGACTGTCAGTGCTGCTTTTGATGCAGGATGCAGACTGCTCTCTGGGCTGCCAGCTCACACTGATGTCTCCTGTTCAACTCCTGCTCCACCTCTAACCCCAAGTCCTTCTCCTCGGTGCTGTCCTCAATCCTTTCTCCTCCCAACCTGTATTGGTGCATGGGATTGCCTCGACCCAGGGGCAGACCCTTGTTGAACCCCATGCAGTTTGCACGAGCGTGTTTCTTTCTTCATGAATTGAGGCAGAAGCTGAAGTGACTGCTGATTATTCTGACTTTTCTACTCTCTGGATGTCCTTTAAGACCCATTTGTGTGCTGAGTGCTCCTGCTGCTTGTTTTGTGTCTGAGAGGAAAGATCAGAGCTTGTTTTGAAGACTTTTAGCCAGGGAACAGTGTCTTCTGCAGTCTGCGCCCAAGCACATTCTGAACCTCAATCCCAAAAGTATGGGGAACTAAGTTGGCTGCACCATCTAGATTGTTAAAATATGTTAAAATATATTTAAATATTTATGGAGTTTCATACAATTTGCCTGCCAAGGGGCTAAAAATAATGGGAAAAAATTAGCATCTACCTTTGCTTATTTTTCCTCCAATTAGGGTCATTGTGTCTTGAGGTTCATTAAATGTTGATGCAGATTTATAGGTGTGAGTGGCATCTTAATGGACTGTATGCAGATATTGTGTCCTTGAGGTAAGAAATGTTGAAGCCAGATTAACCCTTGTTAGCAAAACATCTGTCGCACGTGCTTTTTTGGAGAGCAGCATAGGAGAAAGGGACCCACGTGAAGAAAGGTCCAGTTCAGAGCTGCTAAGATGATGGAGTGGAGCATCTCCCTGCTGAGGAAAGGCTGAGGGAGCTGGGTCTCTTGAGCTTGGGAAAAAGGAGACTGAGGGGTGACCCCATGGATGTTGATAAGTATGGAAAGGGTTGGTGTCAAGAGGATGGAGCCAGGCTCTGCTCAGTGACATCCAATGACAGGACAAGGGGCACTGGGTGTGAGCTGGAACAGGGGAGGTTCCCCATCAATCCGAGAAGGAACTTCTTCATGGTGAGAGTGACAGAGCCCCTGGGAGGGGCTTCCCATTGGGGTTGTGGAGTCTCCTTTTCCGAAGACATTGAAAACCTGCATGGACATGTTCCTGTGTGACTGGATCTAAGGAATCCTGCTGTGGCAGAGGGATTGGACCAGATGATCTTTCAGGGTCCCTTCCAGTCCCTAATGTTCTGTGATTCTGTTTAGGTACAAGTCTCTGGGAGAAACCTGGTTGTTTGTGGTTGGTGTCTCTGCTGATGGTAAAACCCATTGCATTAGTGAAGGCTGCTGGACCCCTCACTCAGAACTCAGCTGGTGGAAACCTCCATCAGCCTGTTGTTGCTGCAGTCCTGCTTTATAGGTGAAAACAAATCAATGTGGATTTGTACCGAGATGCCCGTTGCTGGTTGCTGCTGTTCTCGCACGACGTGAGGCTCTGACATTTAACTGAGAGCAGAGAGTTGTCAAAGGCAGGTGCTGCAAGAAGAGGGAACAACAGGCTTTAATAGACAAAGTGCAGGTTGGGAGCTCACTACAACTATAGGGTGTTTTTCCTTTATTGTCTGTGAGGAATAAGCAAAGACCTTGGGCAAGGGGAGGCTGCTGGGGGCATTTCATATCCCCTCAAAAACAAACCGCAGACAGTGGCAGCTGAATCTTTCTGGGGGATCGACTGGTTTTTCCTCTAGCAGGTGAAAATTACTGCATTTGGAGTCTCCCCTGGCAGCTAACCCTCTCATCCTGATTGCCTGGGAGAAGAGCCTGACCCCCACCTGACTACAATCTCCTGTCAAGGAGTTGTAGAGAGGGAGAAGGTCCCCCGTGAGTCTCCTCTTCTCCAGGCTAAACACCCCCAGCTCCTTTCATGTCCTGCTGCAGCTCAGAAGCAGCAGGGCTCGCTGTGTTCTGTGATGGAGTTGGGTGAACAAGCTGGAGAAGGCTCAGCGTGTGGCTGCCTGGCTCTCTGAAACAGACCTCAGCAGTGTCCAAGTGCAGCAAGGATGTTCAGCAGCACCACGGCATCACCAGAGAGCACCCTGGAAAACAAAGAGCTGCCCTGCAGCCACATCGAAACCTAATGGATTTCTGTTTCGGTGGTTTTCTGTGCAACTCCAAGGCAGGGAAGAGAAAAATCAGATCATTTCCCTGGGCAGAGTCATGTTTGTCCCACAAAAACCTGCTGTAGTGATTAAAAAACCTCCGGGATCAAGCAAGTTCTTAATTTTTTATGCTCAGATTGGAGTGTAAAAGACCAGAGGAAAAAATCTAGGGTCGTTTAATAGGGTAGAAAACGCTGCCATGTCCTGCTGTTATATAAATGCAGGTTCTCTCTCTGCTTGAAATCAATTGTCCTGGGAGCAGCACTACATGCTGACACACGGAAGCACTTTGTCACAAGCAATTATCCCATGCTACAGTAAATTGCTGGGCAATCTATGAGGGGATGGGGCACTCGATCCAGCCACGCTCCTCCCTCACATCAACCTGCTTCGTTACTCCTCAGTGCAAATGGGATTTGTGCAAGATCTCCCCAAGACTCTTCCAAACTAACGGTGCTTTGGAAAAGGAAGGAGACCTCACAGAATCCAGGACATTATGGATTGGAAGGGACCTTGAGAGATCATCTGCTCCAATCCCCCTGCCACAGCAGCATCCACTAGATCCGGTCACACAGGAACATGGCCAGGTGGTTTTTAAATGTCTTCAGAGGAGACTCTACAATCTGCCTGGGCAAACTCAACTAGAAAATCTGTGTTAAAGATGGTTCTGGCTTGGAGTAGGAGAAGTGGATCTTGTGGTAGCTCCTTCTCACTAGAGAGACACTTCATAGCACAGGACACCACCTGCATTAATCCAGTCATCCCTTATAGGAGGGTGGACAGAGGTGGGTATTTATCTCTTCTCCCAAGGGACAAGACAAGAGGAAACATCCTCAAGCTGCCTCAGGGGAAGTTGAGGTTGGCCCTGAGGAGAAACTCCTTCCTGGAAAGGGTCTTTGGGCCTTGGAGGAGGCTGCCCAGGGAGGGGATTGAATTGCTGTCCCTGGCAGTGTTTCCCCATCGTGGAGCTCTGGAGCTCAGGGGCAGGGTTTAGCAGTGAGTTGGGACAGTTGGGTTCAGGGTTGGACTTAACGATTCTATGGTTTAGCAGCAGCCTTGGGGCAGTTGGGTTCATGGTTGGGCAGGATGAGCTTACAGGGCTTTTCTAGACTGGACAACTCCATCCCATGTGGTCTGTGCAGGACACTGGCCAGACGTAACAGTGACAATGGGGGCTCATCCTTATCCAAATCCTTATCCAGAATGGGAGAATTGGACATTTCCCAGCACAGTACTGAGGAGCTCTGAATACTTTTAGTTCTGAGCCAGCAGGATAAATGGGATGTCTGAAGGCTGCAGAAGTAGCTACTCAGAGTAGAGTCAGTGGGTTCCCATCCCATAGACCCTGCAATTAGCTGAGAATGGGGGCAGTGGGACTCACCCCTGTTCCCACAATCTCTGCTGGCCAGAAGCTGCTCCTGCCGTGGGGATGTACAAAATGCAACTGGATTTGGAGGTGCTGGCACACAGCTGGGGAAGAAAATTTAGATGGGATAAGCACTGCATGTAATTGAGAAGTTCCAGTGCTGTAAAACACCTTCCCTCGAGAGCAGCAGAACCCTCCGCTGGCCAAAAGCAACTGTTATCTCCTCTTGCTTCCTGTGGCTGCGGCGGTCCAGCTGCAATAAAAGGAACACAAACATCTTGCTTAAAAACTATAACCTTTGCACAGTCCCCGCAGCCCAAAGCAAATCCGCAGCACAGGACAACACCAGTAATGAACCTCTACAGTTCTGTACACACAGAGATCAGCGGGTTCGGCTGAAGGATTTCCAAGTAGCTCCACTAATAAGCCTTTAACAGGGAGTTATTTGGTTTGGGATAGCATCATTAAATGTTATTACACGAGGCTGTAATGCCACTTCAATGGTGTTATCCAATCCCTGTGACACAGGCTGGGCAGGTAATAGATGGAGCTGAGACCCAGAGGAGACAAGCACAATGTGGAGGGGAGCATTCCCTGTGGGGGAAATGAACCTCTGGACAACTCCTTCACCACGTTCCCAATACCTGTGAGCTCTCCTGCTGCATCCTCAGAATGTTAGGGATTGGAAGGAACCTCGAAAGATCATTCAGGCCAGTACCCCCCAACACAGCAGGATCCCCTAGATCTAGTCACATAGGAACATGGCCATGCGGGTTTTCAATGCCTTCGGAAAAGGAGACTCCACAACCCCAATGGGAAGCCCCTTCCAGTGCTCTGGCCCACCCTCACTGGGAAGAAGTTTCTTCTTACATTGATGAGGAGCCTCCTATGCTCCAGCTCATGCCTGCTGGCCCTTGTCCTATCACTAGATGCCACTGAGCTCCATCCTCCTGATACCTGCCCTTTCCATATGCATCAACCTTCATGGGGTCACCCCTCAGGCTCCTTTATTCCAAGGTGAAAAGACCCAGCTCCCTCAGCCTTTCCTCAGAAGGGAGATGCTCCACTCCCCTAATCACCTTTGTGGCTCTGCACTGGGCTCTCTCAAGCAGCTCTGTGTCCTTCAGGAACTGAGTGGCCCAGAACTGGGCACAAGATTCCAGGTGTGATCTCATCAGGGCAGAGTAGAGGGGGAAGAGAACCTCTCTCCATCTACTAACCAAGTCCCTTCTAATCCACCCCATTACTGCCTGTTCTAGCCACCTCGACAAGGTCTTCCAAATCCTTCAGGAAACACTGCCTCAGCTTTACAGCTGTGCTTGGGGTTTTGTCATTTGATTTAGAGGTCTTGTTTTAATTCAGCTTCACTTTAGGAACATGCAGGATTTTGTAGGGCCTGCATGTTTTTAGTCCCTCTGGGAGGCAGAGCAATTGAACTGGAGGTTCTCAGCAGTTTCTTCAGCAGCTCCCATCCAGCACTTGGCAGGAAAGTGGAGCCTGGAGTGAACAGGATTTATGTTTTCCAGTCTCCTAAAGGGGCTTTCAGAAGGCTGGGGAAAACTGTTCCCAAAGGCAGGGAATGATAGGATGAGGGGTCATGGTTTGAAGCTGGAAAAGGACAGAGTGAGGCTGGACAGGAGGAAAAAGGTCTGGAATCTGAGTGTGATGGATCCCTGGAGCAGGCTGCCCAGAGAGGGGTTGGAGGCTCCATCCCTGGAGCCATTCAAGGTCAGGCTGGGTCGGGCTCTGGGCAACCTGGTCTGGTGAGCACTGGCCCTGCTGGTTGTACAGAGGTTGGACTGGATGTCCTTTGGAGGTCCCTTCCAACTCTAACTATATTATGAGTGGCACATCTTTGCCTTCAGTGCTCTCCCACCCTTGCAGCCCCTTTCCATAAGGACCTAGTAGTGTGTCAGCAGCTTGGATGTTGTTTTTGAACAGTCTTATTTAGGAGGAATAATCCATCTCTACACTTTTGCTTCAAATTTTCACAACTAGTTGGTTTTGAGGGGCACTCAGGTTCAGTTTAGCAGTTAAATTCAGATTTGGTTTAGCAGATGCATTTTGTGACCTTTGGGAACGTAACCTCTGGAGATGATCCCATCTCTGCCCTGGCTTCTCTGATGCTGAGAGAAAGCCCGTCAAAAACTCACTGACCCTTCTTGCCTCCTTGGGATGGCTGTCAGAATCACATTAACCTTTCATTCCAACCTGTCCACGCTCGCCTGTCGCTAACTGCAGAGCCACATACACGTATAGCCTTGATCAACAGGGCTCAGCGGGAAAAGGGAGTGAAAAATGTCGTGGGGATGGAACTGAGTCTGCTGCTCTCTGAGCTGGCTCCTGCTGCGACGAGAGATGATGCTCTGCTTAGCGATCACAGAATGAATCCCAGAATGATTGAGGTTGGAGAAGCACTCTGAGCTCACCCAGCCCAGGACCTAATGTCACCCCAGGGCCACAGCCAGACTGTCCTTCAATGCCTCCAGGGTTGTTCCTCCACCGCCTCCCTGGGCAGTCTGTTCCTATGGTGTCTGGAGCTATGGGATAACACCCCATTGGTGTTTCCAGGGTTTCAAACTGCAGCTTTGCATGAAGTGTCTGAACTCTGCACCAGGACTGTGAGATGCCAGCAGAAAGGGTTAGGGTTACAGAATCAGGCTGGTTTGGGTTGAAGGGGCCTTTAAGCTCCTCCAGTGCCACCTCTGCAGGGAGCAGGGCCAACCTCAATCAGAGCAGATGGCTCAGAGCCTCGGGGGCCAACCTGACCTGGGATGGTGGCAGGGATGGGGCTTCTTCCAGCTCTTTGGGCAGTCAGTGCCTCCTCCACTTGCTGAGGAGCTCCTGGAGCTGAGCTCCCTTTGCCTCTCCCAGCAGTTCAGAATGAGATTTTATGTGGAAGTTTTGTTCTCCCACAGAAGGATTTTCTCTTCATTTTTCCCCCCTGTTTTGCCACTGGCTCTGCTGAGCAGAAGGTACCTCTGGGCCTCTTCCCACTGACTCCCTATGGGAGTTCTATGGTTAGATTAGAACAGCAGAAACCAGCGGGTGCTTGTGCAACAGAAATGCGATTTGGTTTTGGTGAACTGGAGGGAAAGTGATTTTTTTCATGAGAACTTAAGTTCGTAAAAGCTGGTTGGTTCCTGACTTTAATTAGAGATGGGAACGGGGGAGCCCGAGTGACGTCTGTTACCTCTGCCTTCCCTAACGCTTTATTTTCCATGGATGTCACTCAAGGAGAAGGCGGCTGTTTCCCGGATATTTGTTTCCAGATGAACAGTGCTTCAGTAGCTGAGCGATTGATAGTAAATAGCCACTATGTGAAGGGAAGCAACCCATGAGGTACTGAGACTTGTGGTCCTCCTGCACACGTGGAAAATCTCTAGGGACTACTGTGTCCAGTTCTGGGCCACTCAGTTCCTGAAGGGCACAGAGCTGCTGGAGAGAGTCCAGCGCAGAGCCACAGAGATGATGGAGTGGAGCATCTCCCTGATAAGGAAAAGCTGAGGGAGCTGGGTCTCTTGAGCTTGGAGAAAAGGAGCCTGAGTGGTGACCCCATGAATTTTGATCAATACGGAAAGGGCAGGTGTCAGGAGGATGGAGCCAGGCTCTGCTCAGGGGGATCCAGTGACAGGACAAGGGGCACCAGGTGTGAGCTGGAGCAGAGGAGGTTCCCCATCAATGTAAGAAGGACCTTCCTCACAGTAAGGGTGCCAGAACCCTGGTAGGGGCTGCCCAGTGGGGTTGTGGAGTCTCCTTCTCTGGAGATGTTTCAAATCCACCTGGCCATGACCCTGTGTGACTAGATCTAGGGGATCCTGCTGTGTTGGGGGGATTGAACTGGCTGATCTATTGAGGTCCCTTCCAATCCCTAACGTTCTGTGATTTTGTGAGGGTTTGTTGTTCAACCAACCCACATCTGGGTGAGGAATTCCCTGGGGTGGTTCTTTCTCTCTGTTCCTGGCCGTGTTGCATGGTGAGATGGGTTCAAATGAGGAATGGAGAACCAGACCAGGAACGAGACAAATACTTGGTCCTCTCAGGCTCACAAGATGCTGATCATAGCATTAGTAGGTATTGTGAAGGGACACAGCTTGATGAGGAGACAGATGCCCCTCATCCTGGAGGAGATATGGGCAGCTGGTGCAGGAGGAGCCTTGAAGACATCCAGATGTATCCAAAAGGAGTGAGAAGGCAAATCTCCACGCAACGTCTGGCTGAGGGAACAGGAGGAACAGGTTGTCCCTGCCTGCTTTTGGGAGCTCTGTGCATCATCAGGCAGCAAATCTGCCCCCTAACCTGCCCCGCAAGGGGAAACAAGATAAAAACCCGAAAATTCTGGTTATACAGAGAGAGGATAACACATGGGAGATGCCTAGGAGGTCAGAAAGTGCTGCTCTCTGGCTGAGTTAAAAGAACGCTCATGTAAAACAAACACTGTGTTTTCTGCCTTGGCTCTACCTTTATTCTCCACTCTGTTACCCTCTTTATTCCACAAACCATCCTGCTCCCACTCCTTCCGCCTGTGTTTTGTTCCATTTTCAGCCCCAGCTCTCGTGGGTGACCCTTGTTTACCATAAATCAGCCAACAGCCGAGATCCAGGACGTACTCCAGGAACCAGAGGATTATTGATCCGGTTATCACCCGGAGGCACCAAACCTCCGGCTTCTCCCGTCTGGCTGCGGTCTGCAGGTTCCGCGTGCCCATCATCTAATCACTTCTACAGCCTTCAGACATCCCATTTATCCTGCTTGCTCAGAGAGAAAAGCTCTTTAGAGCTCCTCAGTACTGTGTTGGGGGTACTGGTCAGGACTGGATGCTCATAAGGGTCAGGGCAGGGTTGTTTATGCTGTTTTACCCTTTCTGGTTCTCCTAGGAAATCATAAACTCATAGGGTTGGAAGGGACCTCCAAAGGGTATCCAGTCCAACCCCCCCCACACCAAGCAGGACCAGCATTCACCAGACCAGGTTGCCCAGACTCCTATCCAGCCTGACCTTGGTTGGCTCCAGGGGTCATGGATGGATGGAGCCTCCACCACCTCTCTGGGCAGCCTGTTCCAGGGATCCCCCACCCTCAGATTCCAGACCACTTTTCTCCTGTCTAGCCTCACGCTGCCCTTTTCCAGCTTCAAACTATGATCTCTCTTCCTATTGTTCCCCACCCTTGGGAACAGTCTTCCTCAGGCTTCTGACAGCCCCTTTCAGGGACTGGAAGGTTACTAGAAGTTCCCCTTGGACCCTCCTTCTCTTCAGGCTGAGATCTCTAGATCTCATGTCTAGAGCCAGCTCAGGCTTCTACATTGTGTTTTTCTCCTCTGTAATCCTAGTGCAGCTCTTGTAGCTGGGGATTGGAGATGGTTTTGATTTCTTTGCAGGGTTTGCCTGGACAGGCAGCCATGGAGCAGCAGTTCCAGAAGGACACAGAGCCACAAAGATGATGAAGGGAGTAGAACACCCCCCGATGAGGAAAGGTTGAGGGAGCTGGGTCTCTTGAGCTTGGAAAAAAGGATGCTGAGGGGTGACCCCATGAATGTTGATAAATATGGGAAGAGTGAGCGTCAGGAGGATAGAGCTGGGCTCTGCTCGGGGGCATCCAATGATAGGACAAGGGTCAGCGGGTGTGAACTGAAACAGAGAAGATGCCACATCAATGCGAGAAGGAACTTCTTCCCAGTGAGGGTGCCAGAGCCCTGGAAGGGGCTGCCCAGGGGGGTTGTGGAGTCTTCTCTGAAGACAATGAATATTTGTCTGGGCATGTTCCTGTGTGAGTGGATCTAGGGGATCCTGCTGTGTTGGAGAGATTGGACTGACTGTTCTTTCGAGGTCCCTTCCAATCCCTAATGTTCTGAGTTTCTGTGATCTAGTGAAAGAATTCATCTGGGAATGATGTGTGTTGAAGTAAAAGCTGTTCAGTTATTGTTCTGGCCGGATGTGATCCTGGGCAACCTGTTCTGGTTGACTCAGCAACAGCAGGAAGTTGGACTGGATGATCTCCAGATCATCTCCATGATCTTCCAACCCCACCAGTGCGGGGCACTGGGGGTTTGTGTGATCTACTCACTCAGCCACACCCTTGGTTTGATTTAATCAAGGATCCAGCACCCATCTTGCCCTGTGCCAGTTAATTTTCCATTCCACCAAATCAGATTGAATATTACGCTACTGGGCTTGTTGAGTGAGGTTTTGCCGTGCAAGTAGTTGAAGTCATCTCCTACAGCTTCTGAGAACAAAGACATTACCCTCAGCAGGGTAGGAGTAGCAGTTCAGCCTTTTAACCTGCTTTCTGCCAGAATTAGTTTGTTTAGAACCTGAGCTATCCAAGGGCAAGTTGGATGGGGCTCTGGGCAACCTGCTCTGGTGAGAGGCGTCGCTGCCCATGGCAGGAGGTTGTCACTGCGTGAGCTCTGAGCTCCCTCACAACCCAACTCAGACTGCAATTCTCAAATAACAAATCTCTTTATTGAGGGTCCTCGTGCGTTTGGGAGTGATGAAGTCCCTGGTGTGTTTGAGGAGGGAGCAGCTGGCACCAGTTAGAGGGAAATGGTTTGAAACGGGGCTTTTTTCATCTCTCTCCTCGCGCTGTTTGTTTTGATCGTGATCTAAACAGCTTAATAAGGCACTGAAGTAGAGCTGCTCCAATTAATGCCCAGCTGGCAAAATATGTGATCTGAAACAGAATCTGTCACATTCTGCAGGCATCTGTGGAAATCAAGGCTCGCCGGTGCGTTTGCAGGGTGACTGAGGCTTACAGCGCTCTGTTTGCACCTCGTTGCAGAATGAGTGTCTATTTATTATCTTTAATGCTCTTCATTCTAGGAAGTATTTCCCAGTTACCCAACTGGAATGTCTAGCAGTGTGTAACTTGTGTACGGTTGGAACTCTGCGGTGTTACCCATGCGATCAGACAGTCATTCCCCAAATCCCGTTTTCACAGAATCCCAGAATGACTGAGGCTGGAGGAGCCCTCTGAGCCCATCCAGCACAGACCAGGACCTAACATCACCACAGCGGCCACACCAGGGTGCTCAGGACTCTAGCCAAGCTGTCCTTCAACACCTCCAGGGATGGGGACTCCACCACTGCCCTGGGCAGTCCAGTCCAGGCTCTGATCA
>JAOXOE010026563.1:0-21303 GCA_028565055.1 Phoeniculus purpureus
TCCCTGGAAGTGTTCAAGGCCAGGTTGGATGGGGCTCTGGGCAACCTGGTCTGGTGAGAGGTGTCCCTGCCCATGGCAGGAGGTTGGAACTAGATGGTCTCTGATGTCCCTTCCAACCAAACCATGCTATTCTATTCCCAGATCTTTGAGTCTCAAAGGTCGTCCACTGAAACTCTGATTTGACTGAGTGATTCCTTTCTGGATTCATCTGTACACACCACAGTAAACCATCACAGTAACTGTTGGGTTATATATTTCATTTGGAGAAGAAAAAAGGAGAAGCCAACAAAGGAGGATGCTGAGGAACTTACTGTGGTGCAACACAACTTGCCTTAATGTCCTGACTAAACAGTAACATGTAATTTTTACTGTCTTCAGATGGAAAGCAATTAATTCCCTGCCCAAATTTGTGCCACTTGGCTTTGCCATCCACAAATGAAACAAGTACTGGAACAAAATGTGTATGAAGCCCAAACCATTTTGGGTTTGACAGACACTTTTCATCTGTCATGACTTTAGGCAAGTGATTACAATAATGTCTGGAATTTCCTTTTAGAATTGGCTGTGAAAAGAGCAGGATATGCCCTGGCTTATACGGAATGATGAGCATTCCTTTCAGAACACACCACTTGTGTGTTCAAGACATGACACACTGTTTTCCATTAGTAACCTTGTAAATACCAATGAAAAAAGTCCCTGATGAACAGTCCTACGGTGATGGAGAGCTTGGGACAGAGTCTTCTTCTCTGCCATGGCAGAGCTGTTTGCACCAGGGCAGCAAAGAAAACATCAGCTTCTTCATTCTGGCTGCACATTTCAGCAGACACTGAGGTCCAAATGTTGAAGATAAATATTGAAACCCAGCATAAAAAGCTACAAATTCAGTGAAGTTGAGCTGTAGAACTCATTTTTTCCCCATTCACATCTAATTCTATGTATCTTGAAAAGCCTTCCTACTTAAAGATTATAACAGCAGCAGCTCTTAGTTCAAGTGCAATCTAGAGTTATGCCCTTTCCCACACTCGTGCAGTGAAAAGTCTCCTGCGAAAGGTGAGCAGAGTGACGTTCAAGTCAACAAAGGCACATCATGCTCATTTTGCAACTTTTGCTGGAAGGAAACTGTTCTCAAAAGCCCGGTTTAGTAACCATTCCCTCACCAAAACTACTGCCACGGCTCCTTCACTACAGCATGGGGCAAATCCTAGTCCCTTGGGTTTGCTCCATCAGACCTCCTGGGTAGTACAATGTCAGAGCTGCTTTAGGAGCACCTCAAAGATTCCGTAGAAGGACACACAAAGCATGAAGGAGAGATACTGTCTCCAAGTAACTTGAGTCCTTTAAGACTGGCAAATCGTCAGTGGATTTGGTGAAACAGAACTTGTCCTCAAGTAGAATGGTAAAACTAGAACACACAAAGGCAATCTCTTCAGGAGACAACCTTCTAAACCTCATCAAAGCCTCAAAATAGATGCAAACATAGAGTCTAACCATGAAGAAGGGGCCCTACATCTTAGCATTTCTCATTTACTCCCTGACAGTCTTTGAGAAACCCTTCCACACGACATCGTCCTACCCAAGGAGCTTCTGTCCTCCAAATGTGGGGAGGTTTGGCAGAAGGGATGGAACTGGTTTCTGAGGAACATGTGTGATTGACGGAAAATGCACACAGTACTTCATAAACAAAACCGATACAAGCTATGTTGGAATCACAGCTTCTGATTCTTACTGGCTCCCAAGCTCTCCAGTGGTTATTACACTTCAAAGGAACGGGGAAGGGATAGTGTTTTGTGTGGGTGGTTAAATGTTAGGCTTAGTGACTAGCCTCAATGCATGGCTTATGCTCAGAACGAATGGTTTCCTGCTTAACTCTGCTGAGACTGGATACCTTAAGAGTTTGGACGTAACAAACAGGTACTGGCAGAGCTTTGGGTAAAAAGTGCTGGGGAAAATCAGGCTAGGGGTTTATATCCTTGATCTAAATTAGTTTCAGGCATTTGGGTTTGGCATTGACCACTAATGGTCTTTGTCAACACACCTGTACATGCTGCTGTCACGTGGGTAAATTCCCGTAGTCTTGACAATAGTCAATTAGCTCTGGGCTAGAAGGAAGAGAAACAGCGGTATACAAGAGGAATTTTTACATCTGTCAACATCTGTCATTGAATCCCAGTGACAATACTCTTCTGTAATGAACAGGAGAAGATTCCTCTCATTCAAATAGAATCCAAGCCCAGAAAGGACAAACACAGAAGTGTAGAGGTTAGGGTGGGAATGGCAGAGGGAGACAAGAGCTTTCCCAAGTTCAGTACACACCTTAGGAATTGCTAAAGGGATAAAACCAGTTGCAGTTCTAACCATGACAGGTTAAGCTAGCTCAGATCTTGGAAAAAACCACAGTGCAAAGTCACTAATTCTCCCTGTCGCATAAATGTTCGAGTTCACTATGACACCTCTATGAGTGGGAGAAGGCAAAACAGGTCATACTCAAAGCATTTCTTTGACCTGCTGCTGACTTGTGATGAAACTCCACAACAGTTACAGGCAATTCTCCATAGGAGGAGTTACCAAGAAGTCAGAATAATGCAAATTATTCCCTGGGTGTTTTAATTTGATATCTGAACAAAATTAAAGCACACATTGATGCTGTGCACTCAGCAGGGCAAATATTCAACCTGTAAATAAACCAGCGGAAATGAAGAGTTACCTGCTTGGAAACTGATAATGTTTCTGCAGTACCAGGAATGGTTGGTCCTGGAAGCCTTGGTCTTGTCACACTGAATAAAATGCTTGTTTGAGTAACAATTTGGTTCATGTATTATCACTGATCTTTGGTTACTTACAATGATTAATGAAAAAAGGTATTTATTTAATATGAAAGGCAACACATGGTAATACTGGCTGAAACACTGGAAAGTCCCTGACTAATCCTACTGCAATTTAATTTTTCTCTTCAAAATGCAGTTAACGCAGTTAAACCACAGCGGTCACTATTTTTTGGAAAAGTTGCTGCATGTTGAGCAGCATGAACATCCTGATCATGCTGCACGCATCTTGTCATCCTGTCCATTTTCTCGCTTTTTACCCCCCTCCTCCCCAAAGCACTACTTCCCTTTTTGGAGGTGATTTCATTTCCTATGCAGTTACTACACATATGGGCAAAACCCAGGAGTATACAAAGGCAGCTATTTTCCATTAGACCTGATCAGTAAGTGGCTTGTAATAGTACTGTGGATGGGCCAAAGGGCACAGAAAGGAAGGGCTGCAATTTGAGATTCCTTCAGACTGCTGAAAACTGGGCATGAAATTGTGAGTCAGCTGTAGATTTTAGATGCTCAGGGGCTTTGCAACACTCAGCATTGCTGTCCTTCAGTTTTTAGCTGTCCATCTGCAAGGCTGGAGCATTAAATGCCCAGCACTGGGATCCACAACACTTTAGTGAGCAATTGGGACAGAAAATTCAGAAGCGAGACATAAATGACAGCACTGGGTTTGGATCCGTCACATCACTGTGTATTGCTGGAGCACTTGCCTGTGGTGCAGATAGATCCATGTGCCTGGTCCTCTTGAAACAGAACTTAAAGGTGCTTCTCCTGTCTCCAAACCAGAGATTTCATCAGCACTGTAGGTGGAAAAAAATATTAACCATTGTAAGTGTTGCAACTGCCCTTCTGTGCAGCAAGAATCACGGGCTACACGGAAAACACGGGCTTGAAGATGGTCATCTCCTGTGCTGTGAGGAAGTATCCTTGTGGTACAGGACAACTCTAGCTCTTGTCCGTGTTGTCAGAAGATTTTGTGCAACTTCATGACTAATGACTGTTGCTCTGCGAAAGCCCTCACACAGTGACCTTTGTAACACCTGCCCAGCATGGGCCTGATGCTGAACACAGATTTAATTCCAGGCAGAAACAAAGCCACTTCCACTCTTACGAGCAAATATGAAGCATCAACAACTTCAGGAAGAGGGGCAGAGACAACCGCACACATGATGGTATCTGTAACTGTACCTAACTTCTATGCTTCTCAACCTTGAGTTGCCTTTTTAGTGGAGACTACCTCATCTGACACTGGTGCATCTGACATGAGGTGCATCTGACACTGAAGACCCAGATTGCCAGACAAAGACACAAAGAAGTTGAGGCACTTTCCCTTTGCAGATCCAAAGCACAGAACCGTAAAACTATAGAAACATAGAATGGTTGGGGTTGGAAGAGACCTCCAGAGATCATCTAGTCCAACCCTACTGCCAGAGCAGGTTCTCTCACAGATTTTGACCGCTGCATCACAGAAGTATACGGAAATAAAAGGAAGAACTTGCCCGAGGGAGATCTGAATCTCAGGCAGGACTACCCTTTCCTGCTGAGCATAATATTCGTTAGAAAAAACCCCAACAGGAGTTGTTGCATTTGCTGACTCACCTGCTCAGCTATTACTAGCTGATCTTTTACTTTTGTATCTAAAATTCCAGGCATGAGGCAGGATTGCTAAAGATACCAGTGAGCAATCACTGAGGGGAGTGAAGACAGAGCAGGGCAATGCTTTTCTCAAGGGAAAGAAACTTCCCCACTGCTCAGGGAAGTAGGGAAATATAAAGTTCCAGATCACTCACAAGCTGGGGAGAAATAGACAGAAAATTATCTGAGAAATTCCGATTTCTTCCCTCGGGTACCTCAAGCTCCCTCTTGCCCTCTGCATAACTGATGCAGAAGTGTTGATAAGTGGAATTAGAGAATTTCATGCCTGTAGTAGCAGCTACACATTGATTTGAACTAATCTAACATGTACCAGCTTGCTGTGTGATGCAGACAGGGCCTCCTGCTCCACACATCAATATCAAGAGTAGGATACAGGATGGTCTGTGTGTTCCTGTTGTTGCTGTTTATTGCTGATAAACCCATTGTTTCTCAGAAATTTTATCACCTGGGAGGTGTTAAGGGTCTTGCATGCCAATAAAAAAAAGCTCAATAACTGTGTTTATGACCCTTATGACACAAAAGTGTTTGTTCAGCTGGAGGTTACCAGATAATACTAGTATTAAAGGTGTAGAAATTCTTCTCTTCAGACACTCAGCAGCTTTTGATTCACCTGCCTCACATTTCAAAACCAGGTCCTTGTAAATAAATTCAGGTAGAAGTGCCTCTCTTTCCCCCAGATCACAAGGATTTACAGTAAGGGGTGTGATCTTTTCATTTACAGTTCATTTGCTCTGCCTGCCCTCTGCAACCACAGACGGAATTTTGTGTTCCTTGCCTGTGGGTTTTTTGCAGGTTGAGTCTTCCACTCAATACCTCTTAAATCATTAGTCAAACCATGGGCTGTAGAACTCTGCTTGGCAGTTCCTCTTGCTCTGTAGCAAGCTTTGTGTACTGTTATTATTATCTCGATAGACATAAGACACTGAAGCCCTTTCTTGTGTATTGGTGCTTTTTCCTAATAAAAAAGGGTTGTACATCTCTGACTTCACCTGAATAATCTTCCTTCATGATCCCTTCTTCACTTTATCATAATCAGAAGAAATCTTTAATTGCTTCTTTCAGTGGTGCCAGATTTTAATGCATCAGAGAAGCACTGAAAGTGTTTCTGAAGAGGTCTCAGCATACAAAGGAAGTTTTAAAGGTAACAACATAAGGACAAGGGGAGCTCATTGAAATCAAATTCTAGTACCTACCTCTTCTACAAAGTTTTTAGCTTCTACTCTATCATGTCTTAAAATGAAAAAAAAAAAATTAAAGTCCAAATACATAGGAAAGCAAACATCACAGATCAAATGTTTTCCACCACAAGTGGAAGGTCACAAAGAGTAACATCATAACAACAGCAAAAGTAGGGAAGTACAGAAGAAACTAAAGGCAAGAAATCATTACAAAAGTCCTTAGATTCCACAAAGCTACGTACAGGGCCATTTAGTGTGTATGCTGTGCTTTTATAGTTATTGAAACTATAAAGTGTTTTCTGTCAATGAAAATCTTCTTTGTGGTTATCTAGGGCAAGTGACTCATTTCACAGGTTTGGAGTTTCCCCTGGTGTGACCCACCCGTGATGCTGGGAAGACCAAAGCACTATATAAACACAGCAGGTCCCATAGCACAGGCACTGGCCACTCTTGGGGCTGCCTGAGCAAACCTCACTGCTGACCCAGACACAGGCGACGCAAGGAAGGAACAGTTTTGCATCATGATGGCCAAGGCTGTTGCTGCTGTCCTCGCTCTTCTTCTCATTGCGGCAGTTGAAATACAAGGTAAGGAAACCTTTCCCAAAGCTTTCCCGACTAACTACTCACTGAGGAGATGCTATGCTGTCCTTCAAGGGCAACAAACAACCCTTCTAAGCACAAAGAACCTGGTGTGCTTCTCACAAAACAGTCAAGCAGCCCACCTCTTTCATTCCTCTGTTACAGGTGAGCCCCTGCCACGCTCAGCCATTGAACTCCGGTGCCAATGCATTGGCACCCACTCCAAGTTCATCCATCCCAAGTTCATCCGTAATGTGAACCTCACACCCAGTGGACCTCACTGCAAGAACGTCGAAGTCATGTAAGTGCTTTTGCAAAACCCTCCCCATGACTTAAAGAGAAGGAAGCAGATTTTACACATAAGGTGATGTAAATGTTCTCTGCGTGTGCAAGCTCTTGACATGAACCATAGCAATGCTCGCAGATCTTACAAACCACCTGCTATGTATTTTGTGTGTTGCTCTTGCCAGTCTCTTTTAGATACTCCCATGAAATACTTTGACCTAAATCTGCAGCCACCAGACAGCAAATAAGATTCTAAAACTTATGTGATATGTTCAAATGAGTTTCTAAAACTTGTAATGCACCAGCACATGAGGATTAAACTCACAGTGCCATTAAAACATAAATTGTAATGGCTAGGTCAAAGGAATGATCATACTACAGTTCAAAGGAAAAAATACCATTAGCATACAAATCATACCATCTGATAACAATTCCAGAGCTCTTACCTTAACAGAATTCCTATAAGACTGGCCATGACGGTTCCTGAGTCAAGATAGGAAGATTTAGGCCTTCAGTCAAACACCATCACAAACACAAAGTGAGCTGGGGGAAAAAAAGAAAGTTTTGAGAAGAGAATCCTGCAGATGATTTAATGAATTCAAACAAATGCTTTGGAATCCACCAAGAGACCTTTTCCCTTCCTTTTCCCCCACTGCAGAGCTACCCTGGCAGACGGCAGAGAAGTGTGTCTGGACCCCACTGCTCCCTGGGTGAAGCTGATCATCAAGGCAATCCTAGACAAGTGAGTAATTTGCTCTTAGTGAGAAACGGGATTTTAAATGAGTTAGCGAACACGTAGTTAAAAACTCTGCCTCCTCAAGCAGTTATTGCTGTTCCTATTCACTGGCTGAGATGAACTCTGAGCTTTAATTACAGCATTAGGATAATAACATCATTAAGGTCACTGTGTCACACGCTCACAGTTACACTTTTAAGGAGCTTGGACAGAAGAGGTGGATTCCACCTAATCCCAGCAAGTGACACCTGTTTCGTGGTTTTAATTGACCTCTTTTCCATTTTCTTTCGTCTAGGTCAAAACCCAAAGCTGAGACGGTGTCCTAGGGCAAGGAAGAAAATTGTCCCAACATTTCCAGCAAGGCAAAAATTAGATGCTCATCTGACTTCTGGCAGCTCATCCACCTCCTCCTGCCTCCAACACTCACACTTCTAATAGCAGGGATTCCCTGCTTTTGTATTCAGCTACCAACAGTATTTCAGCTCTTTAAAAAATGTCTTGTTATGTAGGAGAGAAACCACTGACACCAGAAAAAGCTGGCAGAAAAAAACTGGCTTGTGAGAGGGGCTGGAGACGATTCCGGAGTCAAGTTTGCTTTCCCTACATGACGCCTGCCCTTCTTGCTAAGTTTAAGAAATGAGTGGTGACTCCGTCTCTCCAGGAAGCATCATCTGTGCCAAGGTCACTGCCACTCAGAGACAAAGGGGGCAGCTCCAAAATTCTGAGACATTAGGTTTTGTGCCATCATTTTCCAGACTATTATTTATTTATGTAATTAATTTATTTCCTTTTGCCTATTTATTTATTTTTGTCTGTAAGAATGTGGTTGGCATTTGATATTTATTTAATTATGGGAAAATAGTTATGTTTATGCACCTAATAAATATTTGCAAGTTTTTACTCTAGCATCATGTTTTATGAATCTTCCTCAAAACTGAAAAGGAGGGTTTCTCAGGAGGGTTCTCAGAAGGACAAACGGAGATTGGGTTATGTGGGACAGCTAATTTCAGCTGCAGATTCTTACCTCTGGTGAGAGCAGATGGATTTCAATAGGAAGAATTATAAAACTCTCTACTTTCTTCCTCTTTTCTTGACAGACCCAGTGTTTTCTGATTAGTCACAGAGATTACAGGGTCAGCTGTGAATCTGGCACCAAATGAGGTTTTTAATTAACTTGAATAAGTAGGGAAATGTGATAAACAATAAGGAAGTCACTGAGCATCCTCCCTAATCCCAGAGAGGAGGGAGAAGTAAGTCCTAATAGAGCCCTGATTGTACAGCCGCGGGGATTTACAGAGGAATGTTGGGAGTACAAGCAGTGAACACTTGAGATAAGGGGTAGTTGAGCAAACGTTTGTTTTGCTTTGGTCTTTTCCAAGAAGAAGCCACTCCATATTCTGCACAAAGAGCTCATGTTTCCTCATGGTGCAAAGCAAAACGGGAATTTCTGGTGCTGTTTGAGCAAGCTTTTGTGCAAGACAACAGCTACTCCCCACTCCTCACTCAGGCCCTATGTCTGCTCCTGTCCCACAGCACGGTGTGACATCATCGGCCAGACCTTATACCCATTGCCTACAGGAGATGTTTCTCAAGGTTTTGTTCAGGCTTGTCTTACCACACTAAGCCTCGCTGCTTTCAGAGTGATTTTTATAAGCTGGCTTCTCTCAGAGCTCTCATTTGGAGTCAACATGTCAGGAATACCAGCCAAGAGAGGGAAGAGGTGGGTAAGAACCTCTATGCACGCGCATGAAAGTATGTGTGTATCTGAGTATCCTGTAGGACAGGCAGGAGTTTTCATGCCATACAGATATTTATGTTAACATTTACCACCAACAAAATCCCAGTCAGGTTACTGGTTGCTGAATCAGGGACAAGGATAAATTCTAGAATGTGCACTCCCAGGACCCCAGGCAAGGCATCTGCACTGGGACTGAACAATATCCCTTCCTCCTTGGTGAAACATGGTCCAGGGGCTGGAGAGAAAGGACCAAGTATTGAGTTTCTGCTGTGTGTGCACTCACAGGATGGTTCTCTTAAAAGCACAACAACTCTCAACCCTCATGCCTCCAAAAGTTTCGGTGCTCTCTGAAGAGAGAGCTGCTAAGAGAAGTGCCTTTCTTCACCCCACAAAACTAAGAAAATTCCATATCCCAGCAAGTAAACAACCTACAGATCTTGAAATTGATTCCTTGAGAGAGTTCACTTCTGACAGGTGTTTATCTTCTGTGTTAAACATCCAGTATTTGTTCTAGATGCACGTGATTAGAAACAAAAATAAACTCCCTGAGTGCTCCTTTGAACCAGGTGTTTTCACAGCTTTACCTGTTGGATACTTTCTCTCTTGTGTTCTGAACAAAGGACATTTTCAGGAGAGCTCAGGTGACTTGGGTGATGATGCCTCCGTCATTTTATGCTCATCAGTTCCTGCCCAGTGACAAGAGTGGCTTTTCAGCACAGAATTAAGTATCTAAGTCCCTTTAGCCAAACAAAAAATGACAACATCCTCTTAAGAGAACAATGGAAACTCGTTGTGTCTTGTCCTCACAAGTTAAATAACCTCATTAGTGTCATATCAGAACATAATCCGTGAGATTAGGATGAGAAGTTCCCATAATTACATTGGGCATTGGAGCAATGGATAACAACCACGATGTCAAGGAGCAATTAAAAATATCCAGCAACAGAAATGAGGGAATTCTGAAGTGCTGCTGCACAGAGATCTAGGTTTCTTATGCAACACTCTCATGTATGAGGAGACTTGTGTGTGGAGAACCCCACTTTGTGCTGGAGCATGTGTGCAGCACTTGGGATGCTGGGAGCAACCCTCTCCAGGATAAAAACGTGTGGGAAGCAGCCAGTGCAGTGCATCTGCAGGAAGAAAAGTTCTGCACAGTAATGGATGGCCAGTCTGCTGCTCTTGCTTTGGTTTTCTACCTGGTCTTAACAGCGGCTTCAGATGGTAAGGAAATTATTTGTTAAGTCACATAACCAACAGACATAGGGACGTGCAAGTGGGGTTTACATGTGGTCTGTACATGTGGAGTTACTACATCTTCCAAAAATGTTGTTCAGAAGTAAAAAGCATCACCTGCTTTTGCATCCCTTAGGATGACGTGGCTGTTTCTAGGGTAAAATAAGCTTCTGTCAGGAAATAGGCTTATTGGTTCATAATATTTGCCTAACTAGGTTTTAAGAAATTATTTAATGAAGAACTTTTTTGTTAAACATGTTCTTTTCCAAATGATTACTTTCTCCTATTGCTTCCTCAAAGCAAGGATTACACCATCTGCATAAAAGAAGGGGGAAATGAAGCAGATGATTGTGGCAGTACACAGTATGTGACACAGCTGATAACTTTGTGCAAGTGAGGCAATTCAGTGTAGAGTCTGGTCTACAGAGACATCTGAGCATTTTAACTTAGAGGTTTCAATGCACCTGCACAGCTGCAGCTCTGAAAGTGAAACTTTGAGATGCGGATTAGGTTCATTTTACCTCAAAGTCTTCAACAAACCAGAGTGTAAGGAACAGGGATAAGGCTGCCAGAGTACAATCACGACTTCACAGGAGCGCACGATGAGGTTGTTGGTCTGCCTAGACCTAAGTCATTTCTGTTCTACAGGCAAGACCCTGGAGAAGACAGATGGCAAAGGCTCCTTGTGCCAGTGCATCAGCTCTCACTCCAAGTTCATCCCTCCCAAGGCCATCCAGGATGTGAGATTGGGTCAAAGAGGACCCCATTGCAAGAACATGAAAATCATGTGAGCATTGCTGCAAACTGTCATCTGGGCTTTCAGTAGGAAGGGTCTGGCATTTCACACCTATTTTGAGTGGAATCATACATCCCTCCATGCCTTCATGTTGACAGTAGAAGGGGGCTTTCAGGAATTGGTCATTTCAGCCAGGTTTGGGTTATAAAGAAAGAAGTTTCCAAGACAATTAAGTTCCCAAGAGATCTGCTAAACTACTGACCATATTGAGAATAGAAACCAAAATAAAAGTTCATTGGGCTCGTTAAAAATAGGCAGCATAAGCACTTGCATTGACATCGTTCATTAAGAACCACAAACTTAAGTGTCTAAGTGTGAAATAATGTGGGAGAAACACTTTTCCCTAGTTGTCTCAGGAAGGCTGTCTGGAAAACATCAAACAGGTTCAGTAAATAAAACGTGGAAGCATGTTCTCCAGTGATTTATCTGACAAATAGCCAAAGAGGGTGGGAGGGATTCCCCTGGTTTTAACCTCTTTGTTTCAAACTTGGCAGAGTTACACTGGCAGGTGGCAGAGAGGTCTGTTTGGATCCTGCAGCTCACTGGGTCCGGCTGGTCATAAAGGCTCTTCTGGCCAGGTACGGTGTTTTCTTTAACTAGGACAGCTTCAAAGAGGCAGCATGATCTGAGTGGCTGTTTGACACTTCCAACAATAAAGCTCTGAGAGACAATTCTGAGTATAATTCAGTTGGAATGTCTAAGTGTCTTAGCTTTTGCTGCTGGAAATGGGACGACCAGGTCCCTACCTTGCACAGTTTGCACAGAGGCACATGGAATTTCTTCCTATTGGAGCACAACTTGTGGGAACAGAGGAATTTTTTGGTCTTTGCACATAAGTCAGAGTAAAGACAGGTCCCTAACAACTGGTAAGCACCTGTCACTCTCCCTGTAACTTGTGTTAATGGTAATCATCTAATTACAGGGCCAGAGGCAACAGTGAGTCACCAATCAAAGAAAAGTTGAGGAAGAATATACATTGGAGTTCTTCAAGGATGTGAACTGAGAGGAAACACTGATGAGGAAAGTCAAGGCACAGACCATCCTTCTGCTGCATTGCTTTATTTGATTATTTTTTTTCTCCAAGACAGCTGTTGATTCTACTTATTTCCATTGCTGTCTCTGTCTCTAAAGCTCTGTCTGTGGTGGATCAAGGAGTTCCAGCTTAACCAATGTGTTTTACTGCTGTAACAACAAGAATAAACAGAGGAAATCAGTAGTCTGGCGTATCCGCAACAGGTTTGGGGAGGCTGTTTGCTATGAGCTGAAGTGTTCTGATGATAAAAATGAAGGGTAGTAAATACTAGGCTCAACTATGAAGAAATTATGATGTTAGGAGAAACATTGAGTAGACAATAAGGTAACAGTGAAGTAGTGAAAATGATTGACAAAGAAGGAGAAAATCACACAACTCATGTAAAAACCAGACATTCTACGCTGATCATCAGCACCTTGGCATTATGATAATGTGTTCAATAGGAATATGAGATCAGGCTCAGCAGTGAAAAAACTTCAGAAATAAACCAAAAACCTCCCAGAAACACAACCCGTCCAAACCTAGTGTCGGGAAAGCGAGCGAGAGCTTTCATTCCAAAGTGACATAGCTGGGCGGCCTTGAAAAAACCATCCTAGAGAAAGTGGCTGAGATCCCCCAGCAGCCACTCCTGACATTGCAGCAATGTCTTCTCAAAGAGGATTTTATCTGCTATGAGCACCCAGAAAAGAATTTTTTGGCAGCATATCTTTACAATCATCTATGAGACAGAGTGCTCACTGAAATGGGGAATGCAGGTTACAATGTGAGTGCCTGAGGGAAATGAAGTGCTCACAAGTGACTTGATGGAACAGCATTTGTCTGGATGTTCCTGCATATAGTTGAGTGTGGACTGCAACCTAAACCTGCCCTGGTGAGGTGCTGTGTGATGCTTCATCTGCAGCTCTCAAGCACTGCCAGCCTTAGTGTAGCCTAATGACTATGAGTTAACGGAGCAGCTAAAATTAGATACTCAATTGCCTGTGCTATCCTGAAACTGTTGTGCCACTGTTTTCACTTACAAATGGGAAGATGCAGGCAGAGACACAAATATACAGATATAGAACATTTAGGATTCTTATTTCTGAATTAAAAACCAGCAGGATTTATTTTAATATAAGGGGAATTTTTTTTTTGCAGTGTTTTTTCTCCCACTCTGGTTCTACCTGATGCTATAACAGCTCCTGTTTCTTGCTTCACAGAAAGATTTTGCAGCTCAGATATCCGTTATATTAAATGCAACCAAAGTGACAAGTGAACAGCTTGAAGCCTGACTGCTGGCCCTTAGTATTTCCCTAGCTGGACTCAGTATGTCCTCTATCAATAGATCAAATGAGTAATAGCTAAAATGGGCTAATATTTTATGTTATTTTTTATAATAAAAATTAAGGCACCATTTCCTAATATTCCTAGACATTTTCTATTAATATTGTCAATATATTATTGTACTTACAAATGAATAAATTAAGAGACAAATCAGCTTAAGAGCCTTATTGCTGTTTTGTGATTCCAGAGGGCA
The DNA here is from genome assembly GCA_028565055.1 of Phoeniculus purpureus. Taxonomy (NCBI): domain Eukaryota; kingdom Metazoa; phylum Chordata; class Aves; order Bucerotiformes; family Phoeniculidae; genus Phoeniculus; species Phoeniculus purpureus. The sequence continues at coordinate 13,570 of JAOXOE010026563.1, forward strand.
CTTACCATGATCCAACTAAGGGTTAGGGTTAGGGTACATATCATCTGTGATTAGACACTTCAGTCTGAAAAGCTTCCTCACAGAGCAAGTCAACCCTCAGATGTTTAGGAGACTGTGTCTACTCCCCTTGCTCTGCCTCATTGCAAACTGCCACAGGTGTCTGAAAACATTGTACCCAGTCTCTGAGTGGCAGCAGCAGCTACTCACCAGCCTCTCTATTTGCCCCTCCATGTTTGAACCCTCATTCCAGCAAAAACTGTCTTCTGGGCCTTTCGGGTTTTGTGTGCAGAGTCTCTTTGAGAGTGACTTTGCCCAGAGGCTGGAGCATTCCTCTAGGTGACTCAAAGCAACAAGGGACTGAGCCCAGCTCTCTCTTCCATCCCTCATGAAGGTTTGGGTCACCAGAGCACAGACGAATTCCCCTCACTGTGTGCCTTGTGGTTGGGTGCATTTTGCTACATGTAAAGACCCTACTGACCCCAGACAGGATCCCCACAGGTTCCCTTTTGACTTTTGTTTCACTATATGACGCAGTGAGTAATGAAAAAGGAAAATCACTCATTTCCATCCGGCTGCACAGCAAGCAAATTGTATCCTCTGCCTTAAAATGCAGGATAGGGCGTTATTTACTTCCTTTTTCAGCAGCCTTTCAGCCTGTTGCATAACTGTCATTTTGTGGTAATGAGAGTGCTTTTAGCAGTGTTAAGCATGGAAGGTCTCTGCTGGAGGCAGTATCAGCTCACTCTGTGACGTGATCTTTCAAAATCATTCCATTTGTTCAAGTCATATCTGTGCTGCCAAAATCAGATAATGGATTCGGAGTTCCCGCAGGCAGGGGCTGGGATGAGATCCTGGGCAAAGCGTTGCTAGGATTTAGGGTGAACATGGGTTAAGCCTGGCACTCCCAGGAACCTGGCCTTGGGGCTTGATCTCATGTCTCAACCTTGCCATGCCACTATCATCTTGGCTACACCCCTGTCCCACAGTCCCAATGAAACTGTGTTGAATTGGAGAAAAGGTAGAGCTAGATGACATGCTCCAGCTCCCAGAAAACACAGTGGATTTTTATTCCACTACAGTCCTCATGCTCTGTTAGACAAACACTTACCCAAAGCTCATGGGCTGGGTTAATCAGAGGTGGAGCAGGCTCTTGGCTTCGCTTCTGATCTGGGGATTTCTGCGGATCCGTTACTGCCACACGCAGGAAACAGCTCAGTCTAGGAAGGACGACAAACAATCATTGGTTTGACCTGGGGATTTGAGGGGGAATTTCCTTTTCTTTTTTCCTTAGACATCTCAACGCACACTAAAATTAGAGAACTGCAAACAGTAATCGAGAGAAGTGGGATTCCTGCACAGCTCTAAGGCATTGTAAGTGCAATCTTTGTTGACTCAACACCAGGGGAAAGGCAAAAGAGGAAAAGTTGGCCATCTCTTTTTCTTGGGCCAGCTGACATTGAGATGGGAAGTGGATTTTCATCATAAAATCCCTTTTTTATGTTAGTTAAGTTTTTGTTTAAGTTTTAAGTTAGTGGCAAATGGCACATGAGAAATTATAATAAATTATGGAAAGCTATTAAATTATTACCATAAATAAATTACATCCTACAGATATTAAGAGGTGGAACATCAGAGTTAGGACAAAGCACCTCAGTAAACTCACGGGCCACAGAAACCTGAAGCTTTGAGGGTGGACATGGTTAAAAGGACAAAGTTTTGATGGCAACAAAACAGCTTCTAATCCCACGCCCTCCAGATGGGTTAAAACCCCTAAATCTTCAGCGAGTCTTCCCTTGAACATCTCTCCCTCACAAGGCTGTTATTTGTCAGCCACAGCAAATAACTATCCAGTGTTCATGTGACAAGGTTCTTACAGAAATGCCTTTATCAATCCCAGAAAAGCTTATGGCTTTTTTTGCATTGAGACTTCCTCGGCTTTATCACCCATTAACACTTGTCCCATGGAGGAAATTGCAGGCGTGACTTCCCAAGCTGGTCAGAGCTTCCTGCAGAAAGCTCTGAATAATGGAGCTTCAACTTCTTCAATAAATGGGTGAAGAATTCACTTTGCCACTTGAAGAATAAAAATAGAAAAATTCAAGAAATTAACAACAAAATAATGCTGAGGTAAAATGTTGACTCTGGGGAAGAATCTTTTCGGTGATTCCAGTGCTGTCTGATGGCTTGAAATCAGATAAGGAGATGCTATCACCATAAACAGAGATTAAAAACAATAAATGGAGGTAAGAAATTAAGTATCCTGAGACCTGGCATCACTACAAAGAACAGTTGTTGCACTGAAGAAAATATGAAGTTATAACCTGAAGGCAACTGGAGCCATCACAAAGTTCTAACACTGACTAACGGTTTGCATTAGGGCATGACTTGAAGAGCCTCGAAAGGAATTAGGGTTTGTGGCTGGTTATTTAAAGATTACATTAATAAATGAATGCAATTTATCATTCTCAGCAGAATATTTCCTCGTCATCTAGGAAGGAGTTTCACAACAGTCATGTGACTCATTTTTACTGCAGCTGGGAAATTCCTCTAACGCAATCTCTGTGCAGGCTGGGCACAAAACCCTATATAAGCCAGATGGAGCACACAGAGAGGCACCAGCAACCCTCCAGGATAAGAGAGGTCACTCACCGCTCCACAGAACCCACAGCCAAAGCATCCTGCGAAAATCTCCCATCTCACCATGAACGGCAAACTCGTGGCTGTCCTGACTCTCCTCCTAGCTTCAGCAGTTCTGTCTCAAGGTCAGTAAACTCTTGCCAAGGGCTGTCCAGCCACATCCCAAGCTGCTCATCCTTGCAGTGAGGTAGCTTTCTCTTTAGTGTCAGGAAATTTGCTTTCTTTGAAGAGATTTCCAGCTGCTTCTCCTGTGCGAAACACTTTGAGGATGCAACTTAAATTTGCTGTGTTTCGCTTGAAGCCCGAGACAGAATTTTCATCTTATGGTGTTTAGAGGTTTCCTTCCCTTCTCAGCTATTGAACATGTAGCTGCTACTTAATCTCGCCTCAAGCAAGCAGGTCATGGAGAGCAAACAAGATGAGCATAGAAGCATGGAGGAGCCTCCAATTAATGAAAAACAATGAGGCTCTCTCTTCTGTAGAGTGATATTAAATATGCAACTAATAGTGGTCAGCACATGCAACCATAGCAGCTGATCTTTATACTGTGAGGCAGCTGGGACACACACAGTGTTGGAATTGAGGAGGTTGTTAAATGCAGTGAAGGTGAAACCACCTCTAAAACAACAGTATTCCCCTTCTGTTCACAGGCCGGACCCTGGCGCGGATGGCGACAGAGCTGCGGTGCCAGTGCATAGCCACTCACTCCAAGTTCATCCCTCCGAAAGCTATCCAGGATGTGAAGCTGACACAGAGTGGCCCCCACTGCCAGAACGTTGAAGTCATGTAAGTAGTTTAAATCCTGTAGGTGAAACGTCTCATTAAAACAGTCTGCACCAGCCTGAGTGAGAGAAAAATGAAGTTCCCAGAAACAGATTTAGGGAAATAATGGAACTAATGTTGGACTTGATGATCTCAAAGGTCTTTTCAAATATGAAGGATTCTGTGATTCTGTAATGTGGTACTGACCTGGATGGAGGAGGGATTAGAATGTTGAAATCCATATATTGCAGAAACACTGATCATAGGATCATGGAATCATATTAGATTGGAAAAGACCTTTAAGATCATCAAATCCATCCAAATTGAACTGTGCTCTGTGAGCAAAACAAACCCATGGAGCAGCTCCCTGACCTTTCTTTATTCCGTTTTGCAGAGCTACCCTGAAGGATGGCAGAGAGGTGTGTCTGGAGCCCACCGCTCCCTGGGTACAGCTGATCATAAAGGCAATCCTGGCAAAGTAAGTCCCATTCCCTCTCAATTTGGGCAGACATGTGGCAAACTTCTCCACTCCCTACTCTGAAAGCTGATGTGTAGCATTTCTTAGTGAACCTTCACCAGGATTTCAGTAATTGCTTTTGAAATATCAACTTTATCCTCTCTGTAACCAGAGCCCTCATCCTTACCTGTCTGTACAGTGCTAAGCAGAGAAAACCAATCCTGAACCTCCTTTAAAATCATCCTCTTCTCTCACCTCTCAACAGGGCTCAACTCAACACTGACTCACCAGTCTAAGAAAAACCTGGGCAAAAAAACCATCCAGGATCTATTCCAGCTCCTCCATTGAGGGAAAGGCTCGGGAGAAGCATCATTGAGTCAACTTGCCATCGTTCGCCTTCTGCACCGGTGTTTTAATCTTAACTAAGGATTAGCTTATTTATTTATTTATGTATGTATTTAACTGCACCAATTTAAGGTGCACTGACAGCACCGCTGGTTTATCGTAAAGCCTTTACTGGTTTTCTCTGGTGCCAGCAAACTGGTAAAACTCCTGCTCCCCTGGAGTGCTCTAGTATGTTGTGTCAACATCAGCCTCCTGAGCCAGTCAGAAATGGCCTACAGTACCTGTAAGACTGGGTTTGCTATGGATTGGTACTCTTTTTTTGGTATTTATAACTGTATTTATTGAGTGGCTTCTCTACAATGATAATTTATTTCATTTCTACAGGGTTTTCCATTCCTATTATTAATTTCTTTAGAGCTAGTCACAGTCGCATGGCTCTGTACAAGCACTTGGTTGTATGTCTAATTAGCTATTTGATCAGCTAATGGGAAAAACAGCATCACAGAATTTGCTTGTGTGTGTAATTATTCCTAACAAGGTATTATTAAACGTTTTCTACGAAAAAAATTCCACTGGCTGTTTGCTGTTTTACATTTTCATGTTTTATCTGGAAATATTATCTGAAAATTGCTTCATTGATGCCCCTGCAGCCTGACGCCACCCCACCTCCTGCCCCCAGGGTCTGTTGCTCCCTTCTTTCACCCACCACTTCAGGTTGGGAGCAAGAGGACAGGAGCGACAACCCAAAAATTAAGAAACAACCTCATGTCATTTCCTTACCCTCAAATTCCCTCTCTCATGCCTGTCTGCTCATATCCCAAGAGACTTTTCAGCGAGTCTCAATGCTATTGCTCTTAAAAACCCCAAAAGTTCATTTCTCTCTGATGTATAAGTGCTGCAGATGATACAGGAAGTCATTGAAGGAAATAGTAGAAAGTCCCTAAAAACACTCTTAAGTCTCCTTTTGCAGACTGGAGAACATAAACACTGGTCTGCTCTGGCCTCTACTTCTTCGTGGGTGCTGAGCAGAAACTAACACAAACATCCTGGTTGTGCTCAGGTGGCACATGAGTTATACACGCTTTAGCCTATGAATCGGTCCCCGTTCTGGCCATGATTCCATTGCTTGTGTTGTTATCACACAGCAGGGGAAAATCCCAGCATATTACACATAACACTGGCTCAGTATTGCGGGCTCATTCAAAGTATTGCTTTTATTCTTGTTTATAACAGGATCTTTTTGAGCGACTCCACAGGAAACGGATCCTCTGGAAGTTAAACAGGCTGCCAGTGACACTTCTGGGTCAGGAAAATAAGAGCTTTGCTTCTGTGTGCAAAAGCAAAACAAGAAGTGTTGCTTGGCACAAAACCTGGTGGCGTGATTTGCAGTCTCAGTACGTAAGCAACAGGTCCTATAACCCCAAACCCTAAAGCAGGTTCGTAAGCAGCTGAGTAAGTTTAGAACTGCAGGCAAACACTTTAAAACTGACCTTTGTCTTTCTGGGGTGAAAAGAGTCCATCTGAGATCACTAAAAACCGCATGAGTGTACTCGGTTACCTTTTGCATCTGGAAGAGAGGAGATAAGCCAATTTTCCAGTTTTAGACCATGTCAAAGATCATCTGCATCTGTTTTTTATCTGCTGAGACCAGAATATCTAACACATGTGTTGGTTGCATCAGTTAGAAAATGCAATTAGCTGCAGTTGTCAGTGTCCTTCTGAAATACTGTGAGCCCCATATGATTTATGGAAACTTGTCTTCAGGATGCTGGTCCCGAGGCCGCCTCACTGCTGAGGGGCTGGCAGCTACATTTGTTGTGTGCACCCATCATTAGTGTAAGTAGCACTCACAGGTTTTTATCTCTCAGCTGAGCTGTTCATACACAAGATTGTGTGGCTGAACCGTTCCTAGCAAGGGCTGAGCTAGCTGTGAGCTCACAGGACGTCAGAGAGACATCTGGGGGAATACAGTTGTTTGCTTCAGGCTTTGCAGGTGCTTCAGGATCTACTAAGAATGCAGAAAGGAAACAGAAGATTTGGCAGGTGAGAAGTTAGTTTCTGGGTCATCTGGAATCAACACAGGTGAGCACTACTTCCTCCCACTTTATTACTCATGTGTTATGGGAACCCATTACTAGCTTGTCCCCAACAAATAAGAATGGGAAAACACTATGTATCTGGAAGCTAATTCTCAAAGTTCACCCATGTCATCCAGAAAAAAGATGGGATTTAGGAAGAAAACCAAGATTATCGCTTTGCATTTGGGAGCTCAAGATGGGGTTGTCCCAGGATTTTGAAGCAAGGTCTGTGATTCTGTGATTTACCCTGATCACAAGAAGGGGGCTTATCTGTGCAGAAAGTAACAAAAAGGTTAATAATCTTTAGAGGCTTCTGCTGGCTGGAATTGATTTGTGGAAGACAGCTTAGAATTTAGGTTGTTCAGACAATCCCATTCCTAACTGTAGGCATTAGCATGTACATCTGATGTGTCAGAAACGTGGAAACACTGGCAGTTCAAGTCAGGAGCTCTTGTTATCAGGACAACTGCTGAGTAAAGATGGTGTTTATAGACACTTTGCTTTACACTCAGACAGTGGAACTGTTCTGCAATAAAAGTGATGCCACAAGACTCAAGTATGAGAAACCTATCAAACTGCACCGCTGACCTGCTGCAGAGACTGGGCCAATCCTATGGAGCTTCTTGTAGAGGAAATCCCCTTCTCACTGACTGTTCCTTTGGGGAAAACTACTTTTAATTACTGTTTGGTTTGTTTTTTCACGTCCCTTCAAAAAGCTGAAACAAGTCCTAGTCCCTCCTACTCTGGATAATTCACTGCGAATGAAGGAAACAGTACAATATTGTCTTTTCCTTCTTTTGCACTTTTGCCACATACAAGGTTATCAGTTTTACTAGAGCCCAAATACATTGAAGAATCATAGAATCATAGAATAATTAGGGATTAAAGGGACCTGGAAAGATCATCTAGTCCAATCCCCATGCCAGAGAGCAGGACCACCTAGACCAAATTGCGCAGGAACATACCCAGGCGGGTTTTAAACGTCTCCAGAGAAGAACCTGCATGTAGCACTCAAAGTGCTTTGAGAAAATATTGCCTGAGGTGGCAGCTTTATTATCTTCTAGGGTGTAGGACAAGTGGAATTTCTTCATTTTTTCTCTTTGTTGCAACACAACCAACGAAAGCAACACGGAGGATTAAAGTGCAGGTTGTCATAAGGGAAGGCTTCAAAGATTTTACGATGATGTTTCCAATGAGTGCTCCCATTTTCATGTGGTCACCAGTCTCGTGTCACTGCGTTCTCAGCTGGTGTCATCACTTCAATCAGAAGACCACAAGTATCCAGAGTACACCCTCAAAAATTACTCAGCTCCAGTGAACCTCAAGCATAGCTGGATTGAAGTTGGCTTGAGCCAGGTTCCTTTGCCAAGCTGGTGAAGAGTTCATAGGATCATAGGATCATAGGATGTTAGGGGTTGGAAGGGACCCAAGAGATCATCGAGTCCAACCCCCCTG
>JAOXOE010026564.1:0-21302 GCA_028565055.1 Phoeniculus purpureus
AGCCCTCAGCCGTATCAGCCAAACCTCCTAGCTTGGTGTCGTCGGCAAACTTGCTGAGTAGACACTCTGTGCCCTCAAGACACTCTGTGCCCTCAAGACACTCTGTGCCCTCAAGACACTCTGTGCCCTCAATGACTCTGTAATTCTTTTCTATGATAAATGAGAGGAAGCAGGTTCTCCACAAACGGTTATTAGAGACAACGTTTGTAAATGCTTTCACACCCTCTCAGCTCCCCAAGGGCTGCCCGCTCACTGCTGGGGAACAGGCACCCAGCAGGCACCTACCCAGGTTCTCGGCCTTGTACGTTATCTTGCCAGGCTGGCAGAAGGGCAATGAGTAGTACTCGTACGGCAGCTGGGTCCGTGAGCTGGTGAGCTTCACAGCCTACAGGGAGAATGGAAGGATTATCCCCAGGAAGAACTCAGACAGTTTCTTACCCCCTCAGCATCAGCTGTGAGCTGGAGCTTCATTCAGGAAAGCTCCACAGAAGCTCATGTTTGGCAGCTGTTAAAAAAAGGAGCCAGATGTTGCTGGGAGAGCTGCAGCTTTCTTCCCTCTCACAGTTCCTAGCTGTACATTCCCTACACTGCGATTCAGTAGTGATTGACCTGCAGAGAAACACTTGAGGAAAACAGTGTGACAGATTGTTCCACAAATGCATGACTCAGTGAAGTTCCAAGAACTAACACAGAGCTCAGAGAAGGTTCTGAAGTCACATTACACACAAGACTGCAGTTAAAGCCCCCCAAAAACCTACCCCAAATCATGTTACACTAGACCTAGAGGTTTGGCTTCTAGTGAAAACAAGAGCTCAGCAATTTTTCTGTGTGGAGGAGAAGCTGAGAAGCCACCAGGAGCGGGTGTTTCTGGAGAGTTCCCACAAATCCCAAGGCACCACAGAAGTGCGGAGATGAACCACGAGAGCCAAGGCCACCTTTGCTGCGAAACTCAAGAGGGTTTGGAAGGCAGACACACTTTTTTATTGCAAGAGCTGGCAAACACGCTGATTCCTTTCCACTGAGGAAGCTTTTGTCTTGTGAAATCCCTTTGAGAACAGCTACTCCAATACCCCCTTCTTCTGGGAAGCTGGCTGCAGCCACAGGCAAGTCTCGTTTGCTTAAAAATAGCCTCTGCCTAGCAGCCTGTGGCCAAAGAGAAAACTGTCCAGTGCTTCACCAGGGAGCAGCCAACCTCAGCATCCCCAGGGGTGCTGGATTTTGCTGAGACAGAGGCTACAGCTTTAGAAAAATAAATGAAATGGGCTATAAACTGCTGATGCCTGGAAGCAGTCTGGCTTCATCCTGCAGGGGTGAGGCAGCTCCCATCATTCACTCCCAGCACCAGCTCCTGGGAGAGTCCAAGCTGTGCTATCTACATCACCCTGCACCTGGGGAGCACCTGCTGAGGTTTCTCTTGATGGGATGGCACAACTGAGTAGGAAATTGAACAGGTCTGAATCAACCCAATTCTTTATTCTGCCCTCATCTCTCACCTCCCTAAACACTTGGTGAGTCAGTGCAACACTGGAGAACAATCTCAAGATTAAATTCACTTCAAAGCCTGACTCTGTTCCTGAACAGCAACATGTTGAGGACTTTGGTGCAGCTGCTGAAGGGATGTGGTAGATGATAGCAGAAGCAAGGACAGAGAATCACGTTGGGAGCAGCAGAACAAGGTGATGACAGCGACCACTCAAGGGCTGCTCATCCCCAGCAGCAACATTGTGAAAGAGACAATACCTGCCCCCAAAATCTTAAGAACCACATTCCCACATCTGACTTTCTGGTTGCACTTGGCTACTATGAAACAAAGAACGAAAAATCCCACAAAAAAAACCCAAACAAAGAGACTGGCAGTTGCATCAGAGTCCAGCCTACCTTTATTTCTACAGGATCATTGCGGTGGAAGTTGATAGGAGCCACACCGGGCACATAGAAGGAGTCAGTACCATGCAGCAACCACAGCGAGAGTAGCAGGTACCTGAGTCTTCCCTACAAAGGGGAGAGGAAATATAAGAACACAACAGAACCACAGGAGCAACCTTAGAGATGGGCAGCAGCACTGGGAGTGCTCAGTCCAGACATGAGAAAGGTGACTGTACACAGGTTCAGTTCAGAAAAGCTGGTCTTTGTGATTCTCCTTCAGTCATGTTCCATTTGGGGTGTCTCTGTCTCTTCACTGGCTGTGAGGAAAGCATCAACAACAAACGCTCACAGAGCAGCAGGCTGCAAGCTGACCCTTCCACTCCCACCCCTGTGATACAAAACTCCAGGGACTACTAGGGCAGCCTACCAGGATGCACCCCATTGCTGCTTACAGCCCAATGCTGATGTGTAGGGTCAGGTCTGACACCCAATTACCCGCTCATTGCGCCAGCAGGGATGGTGCCATCTCTGCTACCTTCCATTCCAGTCTTCATTCCTCATCCCTCTGGGCCACAACACAGCTCAGTCACTCAGCAATAACAGTTTTCACCTCTTTTTCAAGCAGTGGGGAGATGGGTCAGGCTCAAGACCCCAGGGCTCCAACAACACCCACAGACCTTTAAGGGACTTTGGTGCTTACCCAATCCCCGCTGCCACCTCAGGTAACCCAATGCAGCTTGAGCACGGGTGCAAAGGCTGAGAAACGAGAACCAAGCTTCAAACAGCGTTAGAGAGCATCTGGATTAGACTATTAGCTCTGCCAGAACCTCACTGTGTTACAATGCTTCAGCCCATTCCCCCTGACCCCCCGTGCATGCAGCTGGAAACTCAGTGGGGTTTCTGATCCCTACGGAGGATGCAAACATGGAGCACCTCCATCAAACGTTTCAGTGCTCAATTATCAGAGGTGGTTTATGCTTACATGAGAGGCTCTCAGATCTGTTCTGGGTTAGAGCAGGCAAAGAGCCTCAGCTGGAAAGCAACTGGGCAGCTCTTAACTCACTTGGGCTTTGATCCTGACCTTCCCTGAAACAATGGGGAGCTCAGAAGAGCTTGTAAGGAGACAAGACAGGACAGAACTTGGGGAGGTGTCTGGGAAATGCAGAAGATGACATTTGTGATGGCACCTTTGGCACAAGTCAGGCCCTCTGCATGGGGAGGGTGATGACTCAGGCAGCAGCACCAGGCAACAGAAAAGACAAGAGCAGTACTAGGGTAAGTCCTGTTGGGAACAAGCATGTGGAAGCACGACGAGGGAACGGGATTGTGACACAGGTTGGGGAGCTTTGGGAGTGAAACACCCCGTGCAAGATCAAAAGCCAGCAGGCTGAAATGAGGGGCCTTTCTGAGCAGGATTTTGGCTTTCATGGTGACAGAGGAGCTTCACCTTCCCCAGCTGCAGGCAGCAGCTCAGCACTGATTGTTAACACACTGTCCACACATACCTACATGGGTCAGGCAACTCACTCCTCTGGGGATGTCTGCAAGCCAAGGCACCTCCTGTGCAGGGTCAGAGCTTGCAGGAGGGAGCTCAGTTCCAGCAGACAGCTTTGCCAGTTACTTAGATCTCAAAACACACAGGTAAAACCGCCAAACTCTCTCAAGTGACAAACTTACATTTGAGGTGCCAGGAAATCATAGTGTGATGAAGCAACAAGTAGCACACTCCACCCCATACACACAACTCCAGGCTGAGAAGCCCCAGCAGCATGCAGACAAACACGGTTGGGATTATTTAACCAGAGTCACAGACTGGGTTGAGTTGGAAGGGAGCTCAGAGCTCACCCAGTCCCAAGCCCCTGTCATGGGCAGCAACACCCCTCACCAGACCAGTTTGCTCAGAGCCAAATCCAGCCTGGCCTTGGACACTGCCAGGGATGGAGCAGCCCCAGCCTCCATGGGCACCCTGTTCCAGGGCCTCAGCACCCTCACAGGAAGGAATTTCTGTCTCAGACCTCATCTCAATCTCCCCTCTTTTAGCTCAAACCTATCCTGCTTGTCTTATCCCCAGCATTCCCCATCACCACAGCACTCAGCACCCTCCTCCTTTAAGGCAACAGCAACGATCCTGAAGATCCCCTCACCTGGCTGAGCCTGAACACCTTGTTACTGTCAATGACAAAGCCCCTTGCTGTAGGCATAAACTAATAGGACTGTCTCTATGGCCACTCTGAGGGTCTTGTGCAGCAATAGGCACTTGCTCAGAGGGAGGGAAGGAGGAAGCAACACAATGGACATTGTCCCATTTCTTTTCTGCTGAGAAGACCAAGAGGGACATCAAACAGCCACAGCCAGAGCCTTGAACTCTCAAAATTTCCAAGAAAAAGAGGGAACATACAACCTCTTCAGAGCCACTGGTCCAGCCGGACTCACACTGCTCTGATTCCACTTACCAAAACTTCTTAACACAGCACCAGAAAGGGAGCAAAGACACAACCCCACTTCATGTGAGGAACAAAAGCCCCGTTAATTGAGCAAACCGCACATAGAGAACATCTACTCTCCCCTCAGGCACAGTAATAGGACAAGACGGTGCTGTGGACATCTGCTCTTCACCCCTGCAAGGTGCCAGCCCAGCACTCACTCTTCTTTCTCAAGGGCCACCTTGTCAGATGCTCCAACTGCTGGGGCAAGCTCATCTCTGCTGTATCTCTGCTCACGCCTGGAGGAGCCCCTGGAAGCTTCTGCGAACAGGCAAGTGCTGCTGTGCTCACAGTGGTTTCAGCCAGGTCCTCTGACTCCAGCAGCCTTACAGCCCTCTGTCTCTCACAACTGAGAAACTACACACTTATTCCAGCAGGTCCATCTTCAGCTCCCACAGGCAGCCTGGCCAGCGCAGGATGAAGACACTTTAAAAAAATAAACCCTCTACTCCCCCCATCTCCATCTTTACAGCACATAAGTGGCTTCACCCCCACTGCAGAGACCTGCAGGGTCCTGTGTACCCGCAGCCATCCCACACTCAAACCAGAACACCCTGCGAGAGCGAGAGATGGACGAAACGCAGCCCTCTCCTACATGACTGAACGGCCTGGCAGCCCCGGCTCCCCTCGGGGAGGGGACGCCAGGCTTCTCCCACCACAGCAGGTTCCCAACAAAACCTTCGCCAGCTCTCCGAGAACTAAGAACTCAATAACAGCAACAATAATAAGTGATAATTATTACAAAGATTACTAATATTAACAATAAATACTAGCAACAACAAGCACGAGCCGCAGGCATAGGAAGCCCGGTTGACACTAGCACTCTTCCAGTAGACACCGGGCCCGTATCCCTGACGGTTCCCCTCACAGTTCCCTCGGCCCGGCCGCTAGTCCCTCCGTCCCTCACTGCCGGGAACCGCGGAAACAGTGCCGGTTCCGCCGAGAACCCCCGGGAGTCGCTGAGCGTGGCCCGTTCCGCCCTTCCCTGGGGAGCCGCGGGCCGACTGGGAGGCCCCGAGGGAGCGGAGGCCCCAGGGAAGCGGCTTCGGGCGGGGCCGGGCCGGGCGCTGAGGCGGCCGCACTCACCATTGCCGCCGACGCCGCCATCGTGGATCCACGTGTCGGGGCTGACGTCAGCGGAAGCGGCACGCAGGTGCCCGCGGGAGCCATCGCCATGGCGACAGCGGCCGGGGCTCGCCGGCACCAAGAGTAGGGTCGCATCAGCGAGGGCCGCGCTGCCAGCCCCGCGCTGGGCACAGCCCAGGCCCGCTGCCAGGCTGGGGGTCGCTGTTCCGCTCCTCAAGGGCGCTCCAGCCCAAGGGAACCAGCCGCGGAGGGGGCGCGGCATGCGCCGCCATCTTGGCTGAGGGCAGCGCCCTGCATGCAGGCCTGGGAGGGAGGCCATGAGCGCCATGTTGGGTGCGGGCACAGTGCTCGGCCCGGTCCGGCCTCCCCCCGCTAACATCCCGGGGTGGGGATGGCGAGGAAGGGCCCAGGAGCCGAGAGGTTTATCAGTACTTGTGGTGAATAAATCAGCTCCCAAAGCTGGTGTGTGAGTGAGTGAGTGAGTGAGTGAGTGAGTGAGTGAGTGAGTGAGTGAGTGGAGGAGGAGCGGGTAGAGCCGTCCAGCCTCAGCACTTCCTTCCCCCATCGCCCACATTAAACACTGGAAATAACAGGAGAGGAGTGTGAGAAGTAGACAGAGTGCCAGCCAGGCTGCCTGCACACAGTGCAGGTGTGAAAGCCCAGGTTTGAGGGGAGCCATAGGGCTCGGCCACAGAGGGAGGAATGGGGCTCTGTGGCTGGGCTGACCCTGGCAGTGAGCTGAGGACAGCCCTGGGCTGGCCAGGTGCCTCCTAAGGAAAAGCAAAGGGCAGTCTGTGCTGGGCCCACCCCGTTAAGCTGTCTATCCTCTGGGTCACAGCCCCAACCGAACTTGCACTCCAGTGTAATGAAAAACTCTTTGGAAGGAAATGCAGGAGGGCAAGGCAAGGCTTCACCATGCTCATGTAACCCGGGGATTCTCCACTAAGGACAAGGCAACGTGCTGTAGTGCAATGTGTCCATGTTGGATCTGCTGGAATTTCTCACTAAAGCAGATGCATACTGGCCTTTTGTCAACACCATTGCAGCTAAAGCAGCCACTTCTACAAAGCAGTAAGACCTCAGAAGGACTTCAAAGATTAATCTGCTTTCTTGTAGCCCCATCCCTCCTCACATGGTGCTACTGGTGCAGACAATCATTGTCCAGCCAGTGCTTCCCAGAGCCACTGCTCCATCAAGGGCTCAGACACACAGTTGGTACCAGGTAGAGCCCCACATCCCTTCTTCTGCTTCTATCCATAGCCTGAGCACAGCTCCCCCTGCCCCACATCCAGCCCAGCCCCACCAGGAAGGCTTCAGGTCCTGGCTAGCAGCAGAAGGTGGATCGTTAATGGGACAGGGAGGAGCGCGGAGCATCCGCCATCATCACCAACCTTCCTGTGTGATGACTGTGCTGATACTGGCTCTCTAATGCAGTGGCAAAGTCCTCCAGGATGCTCTACATGTACTTGAAGGCAGCGTGCTCCTCCAGTTTGGTTCATAGAACCATAGAAAGGTTAGAGTTGGAAGGGACCTTAAAGATCGTTGAGTTCCAACCCCCCTGCATGGGCAAGGGTACCTCCCACTAGATCAGGTTGCCCAGAGCCCCATTCAACCTGACCTTGAACACTTCCAGGGATGAAGTTACCACAACTTCACTGGGCAACCTGTTCCAGTGTCTCACTACCCTCACACTAACAATTTCTCACTAATCTCACTAATCTATTGTTTTTCAGTTTAAAAACATTACCCTTGTCCTCTCACTCCCTGCCCTTGTAAGAAGTCCCTCCCCAGCTTTCCTGTAAGTCCCCTTCAGGTACTGGAAGGCTGCTATGAGGTCCCCTTGGAGTCTTTCCAACTCCCTCAGCCTGTCCTCATAGCAGAGTGGCTCCATAGCTGAGTGGCTCCAGCCCTCAAATAACTTTTGCAGCCTCCTCTGAACCGGCTCCAACAAGTCTCCATCCATCTAGTGTTGAGGACTCCAGAGCTGGGCACAGGAATCCAGGTGAGGTCTCACCAGGACAGAGCAGAACTCCCTCTCTCATTGTTCTGGCCACAGTGGTTTTGATGCAGCCAGGATGTGGTTGCCCTTCCGGGCTGCAGTTGCACACTGGTGGCTCATGGCCAAATTTTGGTCCACTAGCACCCCCAGGTCTTTTTCCACACCGCTGCTCTCAAGTGGGTCCTCTCCCAGTCTGGATTCAGATCTCCCTGCCCCAGCTGAAGTGCAGGACCCTGCACTTGGTTTTATGGAACCCCATGAGGTTGCCCTGGGCCCACCTCTCCAGTCTGTCCAGGGTCCCCTGGATGACGTCCTGTCCCTCTGGCCTATTGACTGCACCACCCAGTTTGGTGTCATCAGCAAACTGGCTGAGGGTGCTCTTAATGCCACCACCAATATTGTTAATGAAGATACTAACAACACTAGTCCTAGCACAGACCCCTGAGGGACAGCACTGGTCTCTGCCTTCCATCTGGACACTGAGCCATTGGTCACTTCTCTGTAAGTGTGACCACTCAGCCAATTCCTTTATTCACTGAACAGTCCACCCATCAAACCCATCTCTCTCCAATCTAGAGAGCAGGATGCTGTGGGGGACCTTGTCAAAGGCCTTGCAGAAGTCCAGATAGATTACATCTACCTCTCCAGCATCTCCTCAGGGTGGTTCTCTGCGCAGGGCATCTGGTAGCCCCATTCCAGCACCCAGATCACCTCCACACTTGACATCCCTGGGTTGACAGGGCAGACAGGTGAATGTCCTGTGGTTTATGTTGGATTTCTTTAAAGGTAAAAACCTGTCCAAACCCAAACCTGCCCTTTTGGGCAGGGTCACTGAGTAGGAAAAGGACAGCTAGGGGGATGGGGAAGGGGGACCTGCTACTCCTGGTCAAACACATGGACAACTGAGATGCTGACTGAGTTGTATTGTGCAGTTTTGTATCCCTGTTGAGCTGATCAGATGGGAACTATGACCTGTTTGTATCAATTGAATAAAACACCTCTCCATCTGCTGCATCCCTGATGAACACTTCCTGCCCCTAAAGGCAAATGAGTGTGATGGTGGAATCAGTCCCTCCCCAACAACCCTTTTTGCCAGCCCAGATCCTTCATGGTTGGTTTGTGGTAACATTCACTGTATGGAATGGCTTCTTGTTGAAAATAAAAGATACTAAAGTAGCAGATGGTATAAAATACAGGGAGCTTCTGGATGCCGCTGGTCCCCATGGAGCTGCAGAGCTCAGGATTTGCACCAAGGCAGTCACTGCCCTTCTCCTCACAGCAATGGGCACCCCAAAGCTGTTGCTGCCTGAGCCATTTCGTGGCTTCCAGGACATGTCGCCTTCTCACCTGCGTTCAGGATGTGCCTGTAGGTTATGATCTCAGAGAGATCCAACAGGAAACAGGAGCTCTAAGTGCTGAGAAACCAGGGGTGAAATACAGGGAACAAGCAGCAAACAGAGAAAAGAGGATGATGTGAAGTAAAGCAAAGGAGCTTCCCCTCCTCAGCCCTCCTGGGGTCCTTGTTGCTCTTGATCAGTGGGTCTGAGGGGACCCCACAAATTTCACTACCCCAGAAGCCTCCAGCTACCCCCAGCAGCATCTGGGTGTCTTCAGTGATTCAGGCCAGGCTGAAATCTGCAATTTTGCACACAAAAAGGCTGTTTGAAATAACACAAATCCTTCTCAGCACAGGTGTCACCAGGGATGGAATGGATCCATGAACCTGGTGATGGCATAGATGGGCTCCTCCTTGGTGACAACCATGTGCAGCTTCTCCAGCTGATCACACTGCAGTTCTTTATCATGTTGGCCTCTGCCAGGAAGGTGCCCACAGCCATAATTCCTGGCTTCATTGTCTTCACTGTCAACTGGGTGTGCTGGTTGTAGGTTGCTGTGGGGTGACATGAGAAACTGTTCCCAGCCTGCCCAGTGCCCAAGCACTGGGGTTTGGGGCCAAAGCACCTGGTAGTGTAGATGGAACTGCTGACTAAGAGATGGAGATCTTGCACAGACCCTACACACCCTCCTATGCCTTCCCATGCTGTTTCCCACAGGTCACTCCCTCCACTTCCCCTCCCATCCCTCACTCTTCCTCTTTCACTATCACTTTCCTCCAGCTGCAGCCCCCACCCCGCTCCCACCCATCAACGATTCTCCAAATGGCCACACAGCCAGCTTGCTCTCCAGCCATGGTGACTACTGAGGGATCTCACAGGTATGTTCTCCGAGGGCTTCTGTGGTCTGGGGACACAGCAGGGCTGGGGGAGCTACAGGCACAACCTGTTGCTCTGCCCTGCAGGGACCACCAAGAGCCATCAGCTTTCATTATCTCTAAGTGCCCTCTCAAGGGGGCACCAGAAATTTAACCCTTCCCTCACGGAGCTAGCCCAGCATAGGATGTCCTGTTGACTGTCGAAGGCAACTTCCAGCTAGAGAGAGTCCAGCCTGTGGTGAACATGGTGAGAGAGACTCTGGGCATCATGAGGGCTGGCAGCTACAGAAAAGGTCAAAGCCCCAGATTTTCTGTGCCTGTTGAGAGGCCACCTAGGCACAAGAAAGGGCAGAACCAGCAATTGGAGCTCCTTCCCTGTAGGAGCTAATGCTGGACACACTGAGTCTTCTGAGGCATCCATCCTCTCTTCCAACTCTTCATCTCCATCTCCTCCAAAGCCACCACCATGCTCTTCTCAGCATCCCGAGCAAGGGCAGGGATGAGTGTTCCTGCTCTGGGCACTGTAAGGCCCTGAGCGCTGACCTCAGCCCCGCATCTGCCCCATCACTCATGAGCTACTCACTGTGTGCAGGCAGCTTTTTGGCTCCCTGCTGAGCTCTGGGAAGATCTGAGCTCCCAGCTCTCCAGTCTGGAAACAGGAGAGAAGGCACCGACTCAGACCCCAGGCACCACCCAGCTGCTCCCACTGAGCATCCCTGCAGCTCCAGCCCTGGAGGCAGGGCAGGTCCCTGTCCCCCCAGACAGGGAGGCTGCATTGCAGCAGGGCATGAGTAGCCCAGAAGGCTCCATCCATACGTACAGGGCTCCATCCACCTGCTCCTCTACACAAACTGCTTCAGCAGACAGCTCCTGCTTTTGTTGCTCTTCAAGATGAATTAAACACCATTTCATGCTTCCACACAAAACAAAACTCGCAGAATGCTGGCAGAGTCCTGCTGACAGCGCTGGTGTCTAGCGCAATTGTGTCTTGAGCAGATCCCCTCCATCCACTTACCCAGTGGCGCAGGGAAGCGCCGCACCAGCCTTTTGCTCAGGCGCCAAGGGTCCAGCCATGCTGCTGACAGGTTTCAGGTGTGCTGCTCCTTGCCCTGGGTGACGCTGCCCGGGGGGCTCTGGGGTGCCCAGGCAGGGCTCCCTGTTGCCAGCGGGGGGGGGGCTTTGACGCCTGAGCTTTGTCTGCTGCTTTTGTGGTGGTTTTGCCTTTAGCAACAGGGACAGTGAATGAGCAAAGACCAACATTTTGAGTCTGGAGCACAGGTTGGGTTCTGTAGAAATGAGCCGTGTGAGGCATTGGGATAGAGACTGGAATGGATTGAAACTGGATTGAACATGCCACCTCTGCAGGTCACTCTGAGCAGGCAGCAGGGGCCGAGGCCACTGCCAGCAACAGGGGGGAACCTAAGCAGGGCAGAGGAAGCTGTGTTGTGCCCGCAGGCTGTCCCTGGGCACCCACTCTCTGTCCTTCTCTCTTGCGGGGCTCTCCCCCAGCCCCAGCCTTGCTCCTGGTCCCTGGCAGTACTGCAGAGCTGGCAGCTAGACAGCAGCTGCTGCCCTCCCTCACTGGGAAGCCCTGCCTGCCCCTGGGGCCAATGCCAGCACCTCCAGCTGCCTCCTGCCTGGCCCAAAGCAAGCACCACTCTCACACACAGACCAGCCCTGGGAGAATGGATAGCTGCTCTCAACCATTGAAGGGATTTTTTAAGAATTTTGAAATGTATTTACAAACAAACAGAAACAAACACATTTATAGAAAAAAAAGAAAACAAACCAGAACTAAAACCTAACTACTGAAAACCCCACAGACTATTTACAACAACTCTTCAAATCACCAACAATCTTCCTTCTCCAAATCGCCATCTCTCCATCAGTTCTGGAAGAAAAAGAAACGGCTCTACTGCTGCTAGCAGGACAGAGATGCTCAGGAGCTGTGCCTCAGCCCTGTGACACAGTGGCACTACACGTTGTGCCACCAGCACGAGGGGATCTGGCACCGTGTCCCCACGGCAGGGATGTCCCAGCCCCAGTCCCAACCCCAGCCAGCCCCAGCGGCAGTGACCCAGAACGTCCCCAGGCACTGTTTAGGCACCCACCAAGAGCCTCACCTGTTCTTCTTAGTCCCTGTCATCCACTCGTAGCCCTGTTCTTCCACTTTCATGTCCTTGTCTCCCTCCTCCTCAACACTCATTGTTTCCTCTCCCTGTTCTTCATATCCACCAGTTCATAACCCTGTTCCTTCACTTCCACGGCTTCATCTGCCAGATCAATCAGCATCAGTCTTTCCATCTAAATAGGGAGGGCAGTGGAATTTCAATGTTACCCCTCCAGAGAAGGAAACACACTTTTGTGCTCGACTACAGGTGTTGGGCTCCTATCTGGAGGGATTGGAGTAGCGGGGAAGGGTTTGGCATTTGAATCCAACTGAGTTTGCCTTCCCTAGCTGAAGATGTCTTCTGGCCATGACCCTACAGAGTGGCTGAGCGAGCCCTCCTTGCCTTTTGCCTCAAGGCTCTGGTTGCTTTTCCTCCTCCCCATCCCAGCGGAGAGGGGTAGGAGCGAGTGAGCAGCTGCCTGGTGCTTTGCTGCTGCTGGCTGGGCTGAAGCTCTGATGGGAGCAACCACAGGGAACCAAGCCTGAGCGAGGGAGGCAGCTCTCATTCACTGTGGGCCGGCTACAATGCCGGCTGACAGTGGGCAAAACTACCAACCTCTTGGCAGTGCCGATGGCCTGCAGTGGCCAAGAGAACTCTAATGGCCGTTGGTTGCGCGGTTGTTTGCAGGTGGTTGTCCGCACGGTGGTTGTCACGGGATGGGGGAGCAGGAAGGGCGCAGCCCCCGTGTTGACTCCAGAGCCCAACTCAGCTCATGGGCATCGCCCTCGCACTGACCTGGCTAGGGAGACAAGCCCCGTGTGTGCTGGGAGCAGGGGAAGGATCTGCTCCGATCCTTCAGAAAGAGGGGGTGCTTCATGGGCTTGAGAGTTGCTTTTCAATTTACAGCATCCCAGAATCTCTTGGCTTGGGGTAAGATCCCAGCCCAGCCTGGGACCCAGCCCGGCCAGGTCACCACCAAACCACGTCCCTAAGAATGTCCTTCAAATCCCTTCAGGGATGGCTGGCTGACAACTCCAGCACTGCCCTAAGCAGCCAGTTCCAATGCCCAGTGAGACTCTCAGGGAAAAAAATTCTTCCCAACATGCAGCCTAACCCTCCCCTGACACAGCTTGCAGCCATTTCCTTTACTCCTAACCACTTGCCACCGATGGTGGAGAAGAGTCTGTCCCTTTCCTTGCTCCTACCTCTCCTAATTTCATTCTGATGGCTTTGAGCATCATGTCTCAGGTGACTGTGTGACAAATTGTGGCCCTTTGACTGCTGAGGAACACCCTTTGAAAGCCCAACTCTCACACAGGTCTCTTCTCCTTCATTCATATGAGTGAATTGGGTCCTTTATCTTGTGGGACTGAATGAGAGATGGGGATTTACAAGAAGATTGTTATTGGATAACAATCCAGAAAACAGAAGGAGAATTGAAGTGCACACACACACACAGAGGCAGACTATGCAGCAGTACATCCCTGTGCTGTCCCTGCCTGCAGTCAGGAGCTTTTGTTACACTTGAGGACAGACCAGAACATACTTGAACTTTGAGCACTAGGTTGGAACAGAGTTTTGTTTCGATCCTTAGGTAACGTCGTAACTGCAGTGGAACTTTGTGCACAGCTGCATTTAACTCTGATGTACTTTAATAAAATTTGGCCAGAGAACTGAGAACAGCTGCCCTGCTGACTCCAGACTGCCCAGCTGAGTCCTTACAGACAGGATTTATCCAAAGGAATTATCACCTGTGTGTATCCTAAAACCACAAAAGAGTTATGGGAATGTATTTGACTATGACTAGACAAACAGGTACCAGAGAATCCAGGCTGCTCCTCCTTCTGTAGGCACATCTTCCTTATCCTACAGGTCAGCATTTGCAAATGCACTGGGAAAGGCTTCATTCATCATCAGGAGGTGACACAGAACCGCAGCTCTTCAAAGAGCAGTAGCACAGTAGTATTTTCTTTAGAAAAGCCACTATGAAGTGCAGCTGTGTACTTGTGTGAGAGACAATGAAAGCAATGCAAAAGCTGCCAGCATTTAGAGGTTGGCTTCAGGCTTTGAAATTTGAGAAAATAGTAACCTGTGCTTTATCCCCAATGCCAGGAAATAACAGGAAGACCAAAGCCCGTGAGTGTCTAGACATGTGAGGGAGTAACCAGTGGACAGTGCATCTCTCATGAAGGAAGATGCACATTACCTAGAGAGTCTTACCTCTGTTGATCTTATTTACAAGCTGAACTGGTAGAGAATGAACATAATGAATATGTGTGGAACCTGGTTTCCAGACTCTTCAGCTACTTCCTTTGAGTTTGCATGCTCTGCTTTCTGAATTAAGACTGACCAGATGAACAAGACTGAAAGGCGCTTTCAAGTGACTCGTGCCATGTGAGGTCAGTTCCCCAGCCACCTGCCTCCTCATGCATCACTCTCAGTTACAGGTTCCTAAATCAAGAAGGGAAACCCCTGAGAATCAGAGCTCCTTCCTCTGCACTGGAAGCAGTGGCCCATTTGTAGAACAGCAGCTGTATGATTGAAGAGGTTGGGATAATAGTGTGGTGAATTCTGAAAAGAAACAACATCATTTAGTTGTTGCTGGTGTATGAATTATGACCCTGACAGATTATGGCCTAAATATTTTGTTTTCCTTTCTCCTGCTTGACAGCGATGAAGTTTTCTGTAGCTGAACTGTACTATTTTGAGTGCAAAATTTCAGTTCCCTAAATGTTCAGCAGATTCTGAGGCACTCATGTTCATATGGCTGTGCTGCCAAATACTTTTGGAGAAATACAGGAAAACAGTGCATTCATATACTAGAATGCTTGTGATACTTTCAGCAGAGTCCAATGAGATAATGGGAGAAAAATGCTTGGTAAAATCTGCTTGTGGGAGAACAACCCTAGCCAATGAAGATGGGAATATGAGAAAGTAGTTTTGGAACAGATCCTATGTTTGAGCTTTCATAATGATCATTACTGCAATGTGAGGCATATACTGATATTCGTATTTGGAACCTCCAGCTCATTCACTTGCAGTGAAGAGGTTTCTTAGAACCACTAGTTTAAAGAAAGAACCCAAGAGAGTCAAGTGTCTTGCAGACAGCACCTTGGTTATACTCAGAAACATGGGATTTATACTTGTCCTAGCCTGCTAGAATGCTGCAGTCAGAGACTTTCACCTGCAGCTCACTTCTCTCCTATTCGTATTTTTGAACAGAAGTGTCACATAAAGCCTTCATGCGATTTCCTTCAACATGTAATCATTCTTCCCAGCCTTTGCTGCATCAAGCACAGAACAGACAACAGGAAGCACAAGTTGTGCTCTAGAACAACCCCCCTTCCATTTTTATCTAGAAGTTGCTCTGGCTTAACCTAAAATCCACACAATGACCTGAAGCCTTACATTATGTGGGTGCCATTACAAGACAAAAGAACCTCCTCTTACACAGCACCTCCAAGATGACAGATATGTTCTAGAGTACCACAGCAGAAATGTCTATGACAAAGTGTCATGATTCAGGTTCGGCTTTATCACCAAATGAATGCTGCAAAATAGTTGGAAGTATCAGCTCCAGTCCCACCCAAAGACAGAACTCCTAAGCAGTAGTGGATAAAGGCAGGGGGACCACTGACACTGCTCACTCTGGTATCTGTTTTCCAATAAAAATCGTTGGGTAAGTAGTTTGAGTGATAAGAATTTGCAATACAGAGCCTCAGCCTAGCAAGTTTCTTTTAATTTTTTTCAATGTACAGCATTTTAATTCTACAAATGTAAAAAAAAAAAAAGAAAAAACAAACCCCAAAAAAACCTTTACAATGTTGTTTTTGTCCTCTTATAATGATCAAAACCAACTTGATTCAGTAAGATTTGGAATGCAGTTAATGCGACCCAATGGCTTCTGGTAACGCAAATAAAATGGCCGAGACGTTTAGCTTTGAGACCCAGCGTGTGCAGTAACCACACTACCACTCGCAATGCAAACAGGTGTTGAGGAAGTGCTGCTACGGGTACGAGTTACGAATGTGCTGACCCTCCTTCTCTCTGAACGAAACCATTGCTCACGCATCAGTCTCAGTGCCATTTTGTGTGGGTAGAGGGCAAGTTTTGGTTTGAGAGTACTACCCCACAAATGACTAAGTGCAAGGCAAGGTTCTGACTCAAATTACAAGCAAACAAGGAAACTTAAAAGTAGAGACTTAAACTTCGAAATCATGAAGACCTATTGTGCCAGGTTTCTTTTCATAATCAGAACACCTTTTTAGGTTAAGCTCCCATCAATACAGTTGCACTAACACACAGTGGCACAAATAACCAAATGTATCCAATTACTTTTGAATTTCCTTGACCTTGCCAGGTTTTTACATCCCCCACAGGACTAACAGCAGTTATTTATATGTAATTGATAACCATTGTACAGTTACTCCATAGCTTTACAATACTGCCCGTACTATATCACAAGCATTACAAATCCTATAAAAAAATGCAGCCCCCGTTGTGGCATACAAGAATAAATTAACCCCAAAAAAATTTAGTATTACCATTTATTGGTGACAAACACTACGTTTTACTTACATTCCATGGGGAGAAAAAATTCCAGCGTAAACAATGAACTGAAGCAGTACTTAACTTGCAAGGCTATCGTGCTTTACCTGGACCATATGCAAAAAACTTTACTGCACACGGGTTGGTGTGCAATAACACAACATCAAAAGCAACACAGTTTATATTATATATAAACAAAGGGAATTTGTTTTTCAGCCCTACATGGAGATGTAATTAAACAGTATAAAGCACTCAAGGAAAATCAATCTGCGGTTTTTATATGCACTACACCGAGATCATATCCTGTAATGTAGTGAGCTGTGTGCCGTCTGTGCACACAATCCTCCAAGCACAGATCCGAGTTCACTTAATGTCACATTGTGTTTGAGTTCCCTTACCCCACCCACTCAAGAAAACTAAAAATTAACCAAAACCCATCAAACCAAGTTTAAAATTCATGAAGTGTTTTAATTCATTCAACCGTTGTAGAATTACGCTAGGTTTGCAAAAATAGGGGACTTTTAAAACTGGTGGGCACACGATTTGTTTCCAGTGAAACTTTACTATTTCAGTAAAAACAAAAGAACCACTTACACGGATATGATCTTCCCAGGTTAGTTCACAGGTTAACATGTCAGTCTCAGGAGACAAAGTTTCTAAACTGTGCTATTGTTCTAGATACAATTAAGAAACTTTTAAATGAAAACTTTATAGTGTCATTTCAATCAAAACAACATAAGGAAACTAAAAATTTATCACTGAAGAAAAAGCAACGGTTATGATTTAGACACTACAGTAGGTTGTAAAGACTGTAGCACTCTAAAACAGGTTACATTAATAGGAAGCATTTGATTTTCTCTGGTGCTTTCAGGTTTGGGTCCAGTCAAAAGCCTTTTTCAGGCAGTGCTGTCCAGTGTTTGTCCCAGAGTGTTTGAGTTAGCCGGCTTGAGAAGAGGGTCACTTTCCATTTCTTGTTTCACACATCTACAAATGAGAAAATACCTGTTACTTCACAGATACCACAGTGTGTCTGTGTGGTAACAGTGTTACTTCACTGTTACCACAGACAAGACGCTTCTAAATCAGAGAAGAAGGATTTGAGGTGCACAGAACAATTTGATTTTACACACAACAGGTCTCTCATCTATTAGCACATTGTTAATTGCACTGTTTTGATTTTATTTAACAAACTAGAGGCTAACGTTGTTACTTGCATCCCCTGCTCCCACTCAAAGGGAGTGATTTGTTAGCCCTCCCCCTGTTTTGGTAGAAAGCTGTGAAACTTGCACATTACTTACCTTTTACACACAGAAAATCACTATAAAAAGAGGAGCAGCTGCACTGAAAATTCCCACTATCTACTAATAATGTTTGTGATAAATAATCTACGCAGAGAGATCACAGGCAGAATTTCTCTGTCTCACAGCCTTTATCCACTTGCTCCCACTCTGTAATTTGCATTGGGTACACGAAAATTACAACCTTTAACATAAAACCTACCCTCATCCTTCTGGAGAAGGTAAAACAGCCCTTGGCCTTTCAAAAAGAAAAACCCCTCCCATTTTTTTGGTTCTAGAACATCACAGGGTTAGAGGTTCCCAGTAACACAGGGGAAAGTCAGTGGGTCGCACTCACACAGACATTGGTCCATTTCCTGTTCTTGGCATCTCTGTGGTTTGTTGGTCCAACTCAGAGAGCAACTTTAAAATATTCAATGCAGCCTAAAGAAAAGAGAGAGCTTGTCAGCAATTCAACTCAAGTCCACTTCACTGACTTGGTGAGAGTAGGACTGCGACTGCCTAAAACAAAGCGTCCTGGTCATCTGTTCTTTATGAGGCAGAACTACGGTGCAGAAAAAAATTCTACAGTGTAGATTTTTACCTGGCTGTCAGTAGGGGATTCCCACTGCATCTCACAATGAGGGGAAATTAATTCAGCAGTACTATTGAGGAAAAATCCTGCTAAATTAGTAACAGCTCAAACTGTACAGAGCTGAAGAGAAAAGGACAGTCAAGTGCACTGATCCAAGAAGTCCTTTGCAGAACAACCAAGGCAGGGCAAGTGCCACCATTTAAAAAAGAGAGTCGATGTGTCGGCTATCACAGCAGTCAGACTGCTCCTCTGAGAACTGAGAATTTATTTCCACTCAATTCAGATCAATCGCAGAGGCACCATCCCGGAATTCACTGATCAGCTATGGAACATGCACCACAGGCAGCTGAATTTCTCAAGTGATTCTCACAGTGCTGCAATGTTGAAGCTCTCAACTGTCTGTCCTTCTCCATTCTCTTCACTGCACTGACTCTGTACTTTGTCTTACAGGAGCTTTTCACAGCAAGACATAGGGATGGGCACGAAATGTCAAGATTAAGTTATAAAGATAAAAGACATCAAATGGCTTCACAGTTTAGCCATTAGCAAGTCAAAGCAATTGGGTTTTTTCAGTATAAAAATGAGCAGAATCAGTCCTGCTCAGTGCACTTGCATAGTGCAAACTACCCCATTAGTGTGCAGTCAACACTGGGTACCGAATAGAATGAAACTCTCTTGAAATTACAGTAGACCGTGTATCTGCTGTTACAGCCACACGCGATGTCTCTTACAGACAGTGTCTCCTGCAGAGGACAGCCCAGAAAACTTGTTCTTTCAAAAAGAAATATTGCAGCTACTGCTAATTAAACCCCTTTTTTAGAATGGGAGCTTAACAGATGTAGAGTGTTTCCTGCTATCTGCCAATCAAGTGCACTTCTTCCATTTTGGATTCTGATCCAGGAGAAAGTCTGGTAAAGTGAACCCAAAGAGATATCAGCCTGTTCTGTCCCAGAAAAGAAGTTGAAAAGCTCCCGTGTTTTAAAAGTTCCTTCTCATACCTTTTCTTCAACTCTTGCTCAAGCAAATAGCATCAACATAAAGCAAATGTGCTTTGGTTAGACCAAAACTGTGAGCATGTTAAGTATTTTAAAGGCTATTTAGATTAGATTCTGATACTGGTAAGAAATTATTTCAGCAACTGTGGAATACCAGACAAAATTTATCCAGGGAGCTGTACAAGCATTTAACTGCTATCCAGCAGTCACAGGAAACCTTGGTCTACCCACTGCATCCGTGAAGGTCAAAGAGAAAATACTTCAGTAAGAGTCATCATACCATATCATGGCAAGATTCTACATCCTTTCCAATCCCATGGCTGATCAGTGGTGGCTGAGAGGAACAGTTTATGAGAGATACAAACTCATTCTTGTTATTTTTTGGAAAGTCTTTATATTCAACCTGAAGAGAAGAGATGGATTTGGTTAATTTCAGTCAAACACAGGAAATCTATCAAACCAGCTATAGATTATTTGCCCACATATGAAGCTGATCCTTACTTTTCCCCATCCCTAATGCAGAAGCATTTACTCTTAAGTCTGACTTCACTTGCAGTATTTTTTAGCAACGATGGCTCTGCAAGCCATTTGAATAGAAGTGGCTCCTTAATAACAACTGCTGCTGGGACCTTTAGTCTGATCACCACTATCTGCATTTAAAAGGTTCCCTATTAGACTTTGTAATCCACTGAATTCCTTCTATCAGAACAGGGACTCTGTGCATTTCTGATTCAAAGGTCCAAATCCAAGGAAATTAAAAGCTTACAGCTGATGTGAGTGTGTGAAAGCTTATTCCACAAAACTGATTTCAGACCAGCCAAGCTCAAGTTCACACTCCATCCCCACACCACAACCATTTACAGAACAGGCTACTTCCAATTTTGTTCTTCCAGCACTTCAGAGCAATACTGGATGGAGGCTGCAAATGCGCACAGAACACACACATTTGAGAACTAAACAAAAAACCCTGTAGTATTCAGTGCATTTCCTAGGCAAAGGCAAACACTGACTTGCATGTCAGCTTAGCAAGCACTCTCTGAACACATTGGTCAACAGAGAAGTAAAGAGCTTCAGAAGAAACAACAGGCTGGACAAGTTTCAATAGCTTTGGCAGAAGCTGAACACGTACCTGGATTCCTTGAACATTGGAAAGATAGTCCAGCTGCTCCGAGGGCCTAGTGAGTGGTCCATGGGGTACGTGGCCTGATGAGTTGTTATTCTTTAGAACGGTCTCAGCAGTAGGAGAAGTACCAGCATACAATAGCTCTCTGGCGATCATTGCCGTTACGGTAGCCTTGACAGGATTTGGGGCTGCCCTATTGAACTCTTTGGTGTGGTGTCCTTGATTGGCTCCCACAGCTTGTGCAACCTCAGGGACCATGGGAAGAATTCCAGCAGGAAGCTGCTGATGGCTGAGATAAGGCATCCTAAACTCATCTTCTTTATTACCTGAGAAGAAAGAGGTACACACTGAACAGACACTGGCTATTTCTGTGAGGCCTCCTGCAGGGACATATGTAGACATCAAAAGTCACTTCTGAAAATAACAATTTGTTTCCAATGCTTTTTGAAATCCTAACAGCCTAAGTGAGCTTGGGTTGCCTTTGCTGGGTCAGAGATGCAGCATCATCATAGCAGCAGAGTTCATTTATTGAAGAAATGATTCAGTGCAACACTTGCTTCTGCCTAAGGACGCAGCTCTGACAGGAGTTTCTTCAGCTCAGTCAAGTTTTACAGACACTTCAGGCAGCTGCAAGCACATTCTTAGATCTACCTAATGGTTTCAGAACTTTGATTTCATCATTCAAATGTAGGAGCAACTAATGAAACCATGGAATGGCCAGAGCCCCTGCTGAATGTTGTAAGGACAGTGACATAAGCTCATGCTGTATGTGGTGAGAACACAGACAGGGAGGTTAGGCTTAGTGCAGCGTGGGCTCAGTATGAAGAAGCAAGAATGACTATTTACAGCAAACACCCAGCTACTGTCAGTTGACAGCAACCTACTGTATCCTAAGGGGGTAGAATCAGAACAACAAGTAGAATTGCGACGCTGGACTTCTGCAGAGCTAACTTTGTGCTCTTCAGGGATATGCTTGCAGAAATCCCATGGGCTAAGGCTCTGGAGGG
>JAOXOE010026565.1:0-21294 GCA_028565055.1 Phoeniculus purpureus
CCTGTTCCGCTTGTAGAGCTTATACCCATCCATTGCAGCACTCCACTCATGAGAGTCATCCCACCATGTTTCCGTGACGGCAACTACATCGTAGCAGTTGTGCTTCGCAATGGCTTCAAGCTCCTCCTGTTTGTTGCCCATACATCACCTAACTCATAATCACCTAACTCCTCCTGCTTATTCCCCATGCTGCATGCATTGGTGTACAGGCATTTCACGGAGCATGCTGAGCGCTCTGAATTCACCCTAGGACAGCAAGAGGCCACCTGTTTTCATTAAGACCAGAGTTCTGTCCCACTGGTGCTCACCCAACAACTATCCCACCTCACCTTGAATCTAGTTTAAAGTCCTCTGAATGAGGTCTGCCAACTCCTGCCCCACAACCCTTTTTCCACTCTGAAATAAAATCCTCCCATATGTACATGTAAAGTCTGGCATCTGATAAAACCAGTTTTATCAAAGAACCCAAAGCCCTGCCTGTAACACCAGTCTCGTAGCCAGGCATTAATGGACTGAGCCCTTCTACTCCAGCCTGTGTCCCCACCCCCAAATGGAAGAAATTATGAGAATACAACTTGTGCCCCAGAGTCTTTCACCAAACATCCTAATGCCTTAAGGTCTTTCTTCATTCCCCTCAGGCTACAGAGTACAGCTTCCTCCCCACCTGTCTGGATGATCAGCAGTGGGTTATAGTCAGCTGATCTCGCCACATTAAGGAGAAATCTGGTGATGTCCCTGATTCAAGCTCCAGGTAGACTGCAGACTTCCCTATGATGAGCTCTGCATATAAGTCCCTTTCAGGAGCGAGTCTTCAATAACTAGGACCCTTCTTTTCTTTGTGGAGAAGGTCGTCATATTACTGGAAGACTTCCTGGAGTTATGTGACCTTGCCAGAACCTCCAGTGTGGGTTCTCTATCCTCTGTGTCCTTATTAGACTGGTTGTCTTCCAGTAGGGGCTTATATCTATTACTCAGTGGCAACTGTGGAAGTGAGGCAGGCAAAGGTGGTACTCGCCTTCTGCCATGACCCTGCACTTGGCTCCACTCACCCCTTTTAACTTGCGTTTCTGTCCTCCATCTGAGAACTATACGATACAGGCCCCCCTGAATCTGGCTCTTATTTAGCCATTGTCCAGACTGTTGAGGCGGGCTCCACCACTCTACCTCTATTTCAGCCTCTCTAATTCTTCTCAGCCTTTCTAGTTCAGCGTGCAGCCTTTCAACGTCATCTTGCAGTGTGCCGCCTGGCCAAGCAGATAATCTACCTGCTCGCACCGTGCGCAGCCAGGGAAACGCAAAAAAAAGCTACATTCCAGCAGCCTGACACCTGCACAGCCTCATCTTGTTGGGGGACCTCTGTTTGTGTTCCTACACCCAAGTGCAGTGGTGACCGAAGCCTGGTCCTCCTCTGCTGCGGCACTGTTACCTTTTCTTTTTTCTGCCCCCTCCTGGCAGCCAAAGCGACTTCTAGTTTCACCTCCCTTAAAGCCTCTGGCTCCGCACCTCCCGTGGTGTTTGCTCAGCTTCTCCTGCGAAAGCACCCAAAACTCAGGGGCTGCCTTCCCTTCTAACCCGAGCTTTCCCGTTCAGGGAACCCCAGATCACCCAGAAACCTCGATGAAATAGCGTTTGGGGACCTGCGCTCTTGCTGCTCTGTGTTTTGCAAGTCACTGGCACAGCCTATAATAAAGATCCATTCTCCATCCCAAGCCCTTTCTCTCCCCTTTTTAATTCTGTCAAATAATGCCTTATTCTCTTTAAATTCCCTTTAATAGTTCTGTCAAGAATACAACTTTTATTACAATCACCTGAAATTTAAATCTGCCTCCACAGCAAGTTTCCAGCACAACAGAAGATATGGGAAGCTACTTGCAGGAGAAAGGGAACAGCCTGTCAACACTCACAGCAGTGGTATCTACAGTTTAAACTTAGATTACACAACTTAACACTTTCTGCAAACAAATCTAACATTTAGTTCTGTTTTTTTGTTTTACATTAGAAAGGATAAATTCTGTTACCTGGTCTCCATCTGGACCTGATGGATCAGGTCCAGAGGAGGCCACGAAAATGATCAGGGGGCTGGAGCCCCTCTGCTATGAGGACAGGGTGTCAAAGCTGGGGTTGTTCAGCCTGGAGAAGAGAAGGGTCCAGGGTGAACCTCATAGCAACCTTTCAGTCTCTGAAGGGGGCTACAAGAATGCTGCAGAGGGGCTGTTTCTGAAGGTCAGTAGTGATAGGACAAAGGACAGTGGTTTCAAATTAGAGAAGGGCAGATTGAAATGGGCTGTTAGGAAGAAGTTGTTTAGCAAAGGCAGGTCTGAACACTATAACAGGTTGCCTGGGGAGGTAGCTGAGACCCCAGCCCTAAAGTCATTCAGTGTGAAGCTGGATAAGGACCTGGACAACCTTCTCTACTTGAATATGTCCCTGCTCACTGCAGGGGGATTGGACTAGATGCCCTTTGGAGACTCCTTTCAGCCTGGCCCATTCTATGATTGTATTATGATGCAGAAAGGATTTTTGCTTTGTGTATATATGTTAAGGTAATTAAAAAACAAACAAACTTGGTAGTTACATTGCAAAGATAAAAGTTTGAATTATTCAACGAAAGCAAAGAAAGCTCATGTGCTATTTAGTATTCGGAAAATAATATTTCTCGCTTCTGTACTTTCATGCAAGAGTTTATGAAATCATACTAACCTTTTTCTTGTTTGCATTTTCATAACCCCTAGTCTGTTTGTAAGTGACTTGGCTTAATTAAATGCAGAAATGCTTAAGTGCTGGAATAGTGGCGTATTCTGATGCATAAATTTGCCATGTTCTCTGCCATTAGTCCAGTACTAGACTAGTTGCATTTGGTCTCTAGTCAAGTATCCCAATGAGTATCCTAACTATCAGACAGTAAGTTAATCGATAAAAAGTGAATCTTCAGGCTAAACTACTTGTTAGATACTTATTGACCTCCCTTAGAACAACCATACATAACTCCTCGTCACTGAAAGTGCAAAAAAGGCCAAAGATCAGGAGTGTGATTCAGGCACACGAGAAATGACAAGCACAGAACATTTCTCAGAGTCTGTAAAGGCACTTCCTAAACTAATCAAGCAACACAAATCACCTACCACACAGCACATTATCCCCATCTTGTACTAGAGCCTTCATTTCTCAAAGGGATGTTTTTCAATAATGTGGTTTTGCCTCCCAACCTAATTTCTTTCACTTTGCTTCCAGCTCAGCTCTTCACTCACTGCTAATTGGTTTTCATACACAGAACACAGAGCCAGTTTCTTCTCATCTTATCGCAGTACCTGTTATCTCCACATGACTTTCTCATGAGTAGTAAGGCAAATAATTCTCATTAATGTACTTCTTGCTTTTCAGCAGCTTCTTTTCTGTTTGACTCTACTACAAAATGTTTAATAAAGGTATCAGAGAGATGCGGTTAAGTGTTTTCCTAGTCAGTATTACCCAACACTTGAATCAAGGTGTTTGTGCTTTGCTGTACTTTTGTACTATGGTAATTCCATTCTGAAACACACAGGACCAATGTATAGGAGTCAAAACATGGCTTTACAGAGTGTGTTCAATTTACTCTGTCAGGATAATGTTCCACCATTTATTGCCTTATCTCTCAGTATCCAGCTCAAAGCTATTGTTCCTTTTATGCCCACTAGACAAAAGAGCACTGCACAGGTAGCTTTGGGTCTGTTATTTACTTACTATCTCGTGTGGATCCTTTTTTTTCTCCCTTTAAAGCTATGGTATTCTCTTTTGTATTACTGGATTAACAACGATTAAATCTTCCCACAAAAACCATCAGAAACTTGGTCCAAGAGCCCAGGTTATCCAAATCATGTTAAATATGCTCTCACTGTTACTTCCTATTTGTACCCCAGTCAATTTAGTATCAATGGAAAAGTCTTTCAGAGAAGCAGATATCCCTAATGGGGTGGCCTTCTACCACCACTAAACATGCCCCTGTTTAATAAAAAAACACTCCTTAATTTTGTTACTAGATTTTATCTTGCACTCCTTCATGATGTTCAATCCTTGATACTTTCACAAATGATTTTCTAATCACTGCAACAGTTTTTGCACCTTTATGGGTGTCAAACGTTGGGCAACAACATTGAATTTTTCCTTGCGTTAATTGCAAACTTGTACCACACAAATCCTCTAATTTTTCAAAAAGCAATAATCTTACAGATTCTACTGCTAATGACATGATCATTGCCCTGCAACACAGAGATAAATTTCATGAAGATACTTGGTATATACTTGTTACAACTTCTATAGACTACATTTATTTGCATCAATTGCTTTGTTAAAACAACTTAAATGCAGGAACATCCAGAGCAGCTCAGAGGACAGATCTGCCTAGCCATGCTGTGCCTTTGCCACGCTACAGTATAAGCTCAGGGAACAGGGTAAAGACAGCACACAGTGCTTCCTCCTTGGAGTGATCTCCAGCAACTTGCTAACAAAACTCCCAGAGGCTGAAGCTATATTCTCAAGGTTACTGGCCCACCATGACTTTTCCCCTCATGATACTATCTGACATTTGCAGAAGTCCAACCTGGATGCACTTTTCAAGGCAAGGAGCTCTCCAAAGGAACAACACACTAGGGAGAAATTCCTTTCTCCTGTTTATTTTGACACTGGCACTTCATTTAGGTTCACTGTGTTCCCCCTAACTCTTGTATCCAGGATTTTATGCTTCTCTGTCATGTGGCATTCAGTTTTCACTTATCCAGACTCAAGGGTGTCAGCCTCTGCTCTCTTTCCTTATAAACCCTTACACACTTTTGATTAGCTTTGTTTTCCACCGCTCTCTGCCTTCAACGGGTCCTCAATAACTCCATTTGCATTGAATGAACACATCCACCTATTTGACTGCTGTTATGCTTTCTGTTCTTTTTCCAGTCAGTCCAACATATCAACATTTAATTTTACCTTCTTCATCGCCTGGGGTCTCCAAAGGCTCACCCTACCTCCTCTCACCATAAACTTAAGGGCAATGACTGTTCAGGTGTGTCTGCTCCACTTGGACAACTGCATGGCCTCATCTCTCCCTCCAAGCAAAAAGGCAGCTCTTAAACAAAAGGCCCCCAAACCAACTGGAAATTGCCCAGCATCCCCTAAAATATTTTTCCCCTCTAAAATAGGTTCATTTTCGGTGACGCTGGTGGGCTCAGCCCTAGTCAGAGGCAGGTCCAACCCAGAGCTAAGGGCAGCTTTCATTAAGGCTCTTACAGGGGATAGCTAGCAGCCCCTTTCCGCACTACTGAAACCATCAGACACAAACCACAACACATGGCATTTGCTGTTTCCTCACACAGATGCCCAGGATTAAAAATTCCTTCTGCAACCAATATCCAAAAAAATTTAGCATTCACAACAGCCTTCAGAGAACCAAAGATCCTGTAGAAACGCACAGACAACTGACCTCTGCAATGAAAACTATTACTCATTTTCTCCATTTCTGTTAATAAATGCTTTGTGTCCTTGGAATTGCCGAATTCTGGTCTCTTTTCTCCACTGGTCATTGCTTAGAGACCCCTGTTTTCACACTGCAAACAGTTTGTGTTGTACTCATTGTCTAACCCTGTTCTTTCTTATGAATTAAAGGATACCCACAACTACAAGGCATCTACAATCTAAGATTACATGTTGACCACTCATGTGCTGTCAGGTATCACTGCCAGGTTGCATTCCCCATTACCCTTTGAACATTTGCCTCTTCTTGGTCTAAGAACTTTGGTTTAGTCATCTTTCAATAAACTATGCTTTTCCTTCAGAGTACAAAAACGTTTTTTATGTAAAATGCTGCTTTACCCACCTTTACCCACCTCTGCCTGCTCAATTTCACTGATAACTGAGAAGTGCAGGTAGGACCTGACATTTCTCTGGTGCCAAGGGACAAACCTATTGTTTGGAGCTCAGCAGGACTGAGTTCTCTCAATGAGTATTAATAGGCTGGGACTCCTCAGCTGACCATCATGATCCATTGCCCTTTTGCAGCTTTCCAGATAGATTTTACTCAACTACTTCAACATGGGTTTTCTTCTCACAGTTTCCTTTGTTAAACTTCCCTCGTTTGCAGGGGCATCTGGCTGTGCCTCATTCATCGTTTTGTTTTCCAAAATTAACGTTCATAAAACAGAAAGTGATCCAACTCATTTCCATTACAATGAACACAGACCTTTTGTATTTGTCCTTGTCATCCACAACACTGGATTTCTGACTCGCTCTTTTCTTTGTGTACTTGATTCCACCCCTTTTAAAGCTTTCTTTTTTTATGAATAGGAGCTACCTTATTGTCGTGCAAGAGTTGTCTCCAAATCTGACCTAGGATCCAACAAAGTCATCCATTCTCTACTGTCCCTCACTAACTTTTCTATGTACATTAAGGTCTGCACCCTGCTATGCTCCTCTCTCCAGTCTCTAGGAGAAGCAATCCTAGCAACACTTTCTGCTCTCAAAGATATGGTAGTGGAAACCACTCTGGTGATTTTAAGCTAGAGTGCACTCAAAGCACCAAGGCTAAAAATCCAATGACTTCCACAACCCAACTTTTTATTACCCCTCATGGCAAGCTCTAGCTCCTATTTTTCGCTATCTGCTAACCTCCTAGCTATATGGAAAGGAGTTTCTGCATTGGCTTTGCCTCACTGTAAAGACAGAAATGTTATTTAGAAGGCTGTAAAATAAAATAAAACAACTATGTGGCCCTTCATAAATCTAATGGAAAACCACAGGGACTGGGCAAATAAATAAAACACAGAAGTAGGATTTTTAAAGTGCTTTAAAAATGGCTGGTACTTCCTTTAAAATAGAAATTATCCACCCCAAACAGAAAGAGAACATGTATAATCCCGGCTACTGCTTCAGTGCTTTGCATTTGTTACACTCGTCTCAAGTCATCCACTTCACAGCTTCAAACAGACAATAAACACATAAGAAAAGAGAAATCAAGAGATAATAAACACATGTGACAAGAGAAATTAAGGATCATATGCTTTCTAGGGTAGTTCCCTGCTATATGCATCCTTCCACTTTCTTCCAACGTGTAAGTTAGGCTAAAAGGAGGGAAGAAATAGAGAATATGAGGTAAAAATTAGAGCATAAAACCACCCTGGAATTAAGAAATGTTAAAAGCCACTAAGACATATAAAGCAGTGGAAAGCCAGTGCAATCTCACGACCAACAGCCAGTGGGGGGTGGGGGTGGGGAACCAAATCCACCAGAGTTTATATTTCCCTTTCTGACATCTGGAAAGTATGGGATTATATACATATTGTTAAGATCTGGAGTGCCATCAAGGAAATACTAGCCAATTTTTCTGAATTAAAAAAACATCCAGAAGTGTCACAATGTCTTGGTGTTTCTATACCCTAATTAATATTCTGTTTTGCAAAATTCAGACTGTTTCCAGTTCTGTTTATTTGCTTGGATATGGTAAATTCAGAAAAACAGGGACTTAAAACCAAAATAAACTAAAGAGATGCAATCATCACACAACAGCTCATTTCGCCACGTGTCTCAATGAAATGTTATTATGTCGAGTCCAAAGTAAAACCATTATTTTTTATTTACACATGGATGGGGTGTCTGATGACCATGCTATCCAGTACTTTCACAAGAGAATACAGGCAGTGGAAAAAAGTTTCCCACAGCCATTTTGGCAGGTAAAACTTAACCTGAGAATTTTCACAAGGCCAGCACAAAACTGGCAAAAAAGCAAAGTAAGGAAGATTTTCCTGATATCGCCTTTTGTTTAGTGTCCAAGGGAAAGCTTCGAAGATGATCAAGCACTTCTCAACACAGTTTTAGAAGCCCTAGTATCTATTATTTATAGTCTTGGTCTCCTTTACCTGTGAAAGATGTTGCAGTACAATGGATCCTAGCTTTACTCAATCTAGTTGAATTTCCTTCCCAATAAAAGCAAAGAAATCCATTAGCTAACAATCGTAGGTCAGCACAGTGAATAAAACTGAAACAATGAATAGACGAACTTCACAAGAAAAGGAAACGTAAGTATTTAAAAGACTATGTATCTGTCAATGCTCAAACTCAGATTATACTTTCATTCAGGATACCTGTCTTTCCCGTTTCTCAAATCAGTTGCAGACTCTCTCACTTTGATTCCAGCTTCAAAGAGAAAATTGTTATTTATTCTCTGAGAAAGGAAAACTCTGTATCATGCGCCTTTGATGTCTTGTTATATAACTGAAAAACCCAACTTCATGTCTACAAAATTAAATAGTATCAGCAGCAGCAATCTATTTACCAAAAGAAACTGGTTATTAGTAGTGAGCAACATTTGATCTTGATGAAGGTGAAAAAGTCTTGGCTTCTATGTACAATTAACATACGAAAGAACGCACTGAGGATTTAAGTGTGACTTTTTTACCATTTCTTCCACCACTTCTGAGCTCAGTAACATGAACTTGACCATAGGCCCCAACTTTTGTCTTGTACGAACCAGAAGTATGGAAAATGGAGCGATGATGTTGTTTCTTAATGTGTTAGAATATTAAATAAAGCACCAAATAATGAGCTCTTCTGATGTGCTGCCCACACTCTGCAGCTAATGACCACAGCTTATGCCTACCCACGTATTTTACAAACATAGTGAGCAAGGTCAGTAGGGGAGGCAAAAAAAAAAAGGCAGCTAAATGTCTGCTCACTTGGTTAAATAAAGCTCATTAGTGAAAACCTCAGACCAAGCTCTTGGCTTTCAGTGAACTGCAACAGGAAGAAGTCTCCAAAAAACAAAGCCCTAGCTCTAACCTTTGGCTGAGTATTTGCTGCACAGTCTCTCTGGAGTCTGAAATGTTCCTTGCACCACAGTATGATTTTGAAACTCTCTACAAAGACTAGGAAAGGAGTCTCCACAATTATATCTAAAAAACACAAAGATTAACTCAATTCATTAAAGGTTGTCCTGGCTGCATAATTGCCACTGGTTTGATTCAAAAAGCCAGGGACTACAGGAAGGACAATGTAGGGGGATAGATGGTTTGGTTTGTGAAGCCATAATAAGAAATAAATTTTGAACAAAACCCAACTTAGCGCCAGAGGATAACCTTTGGAGGTCCCTTCCAACCCAACACATTCTATGACTCTAGACTGTATTTGCATCTCTCCATACCAACACACGCACAGATTCATTACCCCATGGTAGAAAAAGTAGCATATTATTCCCAGAAAGGCAAAGATATGCCTGTCTCCTGCATGAGGTTTCTCAGGTTGGAACTTCTAAACATGACCAAGGGTGAATGCTTTCACACATCAAGCCAGAAGGAAAGAGGAAGTTCAAGAGAGCCATCACAGAGCATTGCTCTACTTTAATCCTTAATTCCAATACTTTTTCAGGTGTTCAGCATGAAAAATAAAAACCAAAATAGTCCCTAACAACATTAGCCTACAGGAAACTGTTTCTTGTAATTTCTAGTAAAGAAATACCACGCACACTAAATGTCAGCATCAATAAATAATTTCGTTGATTTACTGAAACTATCAGGCTGGCTACTCTGCGTTCAGGAAGGGTTATTTTGCTTTTTTCCCTCCTTCCTTCCTTAACCTACTTCAAGATATTATCATTAGAAGGACTTTGTAGTTTGTAGTGGTGAATAGTGGGTCTGAATTAAAACTCAGCTTTCTGTTTGAGGCATTACAGTTTCACTGCATTTTTGGCAGCACAAGAGAGGTTAACAGACAAGGAATTTAGAAAACACTGAGGCATGACAACACTGCCAACGAGAGGGAAACAACTGGGACAGGAGAGCACAGAAGTTAACTGTGATGGGTTAGGTTTTAGGACCCAAAAGAAGTGATGCATCTCCCAAATCACTCACCACTGTGCCCTGCATGGGGAACAGAAGTGTGGGGTAGAGCCCTGGAGGGACAATGTTGAAGTGAGGGGATGGCTAGGGGGGGTTCCTGGACAGCCTTCGAGGAGAGAGAGGATGCACGGCCATGTGCTCGGAGCCTGCTTGGCCCTGCCTGTCTACTCCGGCAAGATATCCTTTACCCCCTCTGTGGTGCTAGTTAAGCTTTCATCAACAGTTAGCAGTAGATCGGAAGGGGATTTCACACTTGCGCTTTTGCCTTACACCAATTCTCAGCGCAGCTCTGTTTTTGCGAGGGGGAAGAGGGATGCGGGGGTTCAGTTACGCGGCTGCCGGGTGAACGCCTGCAGAGGACAGCGCTGACACGGTCCCGATCACCGAATGCTGGGCAAACGCAAGCAAAGGCACACAGCTAGCCCTACACCATCTTTCTCTCCTTCCCTCTCTCCTGGCACAGGGCAGAGGTGGAAGCAGCCCATTGCTGCCACCCCGTGGCAAGCACCCCCTACCGACTGGAGGCCAGAACTACATCAAATTGCCTTTCGTACGTAGTTCTCCCCTTGCACCATTTCCTTAAATTTCCCTTTTCTTTATTGTTAAGGGGATTTGTTTTCTTTTAAATTTATTTCATTTTGAATAAATTTTACAACTGACTGTAGTTTTCCAATCCATTTGGATTCCCCTCCTGTATTGGTGGAAGGAGAATCTAACAATCTGTTCTGGACAGTTCCACCTTTGACCCCCAAAACAGCATGCCAATGCAATCTAAACAAACCTGAGGATCAAGTTAATTACCTTTTTATATGCCTGTCCCTCAACAAAACAAAGTGACACTCTTCTATTTTCAGCTGCAGAAGGAAAAAAAATCATGTTTACGCTTGGTTTACTGCTAAGACTTACAACACAGGCACTGTTTATAATGGGAATGTATGATAAGCTGAGCATGGTGTTCACCTAAACACCATTAAGAGCTTAAAACATCGAGGTCACAGTGAGCTGTCAAAACATAATAAACAGCCATTTGTATTGCTTGGAATGCTGCAATTATGGTTAGCAAAGCTTTGTCTGTGTACGGCTTCTCAAACAAGATCAATGTCATTTCTGACACTGCAGAACAGCAAGAACTGAGGTGTAGAGTGATGCTGTGATGCTCTGAGCCTCTGCAGTGGGCCAGTGCTGGCTAAGCTGGCAACAGAAACCAGTGCAAAGCTCAGTCTAGTCTTTCTGGGAGTTTTCTACTCCCAGAAAAAAATATTTTAAACAATACAGTTCCTGAATGACATTTTCTTTTACAGAGGCAGTCATGTGCTGTGAGAAAAATATTTGTAAGAAATCAGTTGGTTTGGAAAAGACCCTTGGCATCATCGAGTCCAACCACCAACACTGTTCTACAAAGATCAGCTTCTAAAACAGACACACCTACACCACATCTAAATGACCTTCAAACACATCCAAGGATGGGGACTCAACCCCTCCCTGGGCAGCTTGTCCCAGGGTCTCACTCCTCTTGCTGTGAAAAAATTGTTCCTCATGTCCAGCCTAATCTTTCCCTGGTGCAGTTTGAAGCCAAGTATGAGTATTCAGGCTTAGTTGATTTTTATTTTGCTGTAGACATATGAGGGATGGTCATAACAGTCCTAACACCGTGTGCATGCCCACCGAAGTAGGTCTGTAACACAAGAGGTGTTTTTAAGAGGTGTATAGAAAAGTATGCTAATTCAGCATTTTTTATACTTAACACCTTTTTTCTTTGGGTCACACACTTTTAATATCTTTCCTGTTCATAGATAACACTGAGAATGAACTTTAAATGGATTAATGAAATAAACTGCAAGGGCTACGGTTTCCATAGTGTTCTGAATTCAACTCATTCCTTTTGAAATCTTTTCCTAAAAAGACCATCTTTGCTATTTCTTTGCTTAAATTTGAGATTCCAAAATGTAAAAGAAACCTAGAACCCAAATAGGGCTTTTCTGCATCTCGACTCGCAAAGTACACAGCAAGGGACCTAGAAAATGTGTACCTTACCTCAGTACTCATGTCTCTCACCTCTACCCCTTCATTTGGGACACTCTGAAAACACTGACCTGTGTGTCTCAGCACTGTTCATCACTGGAGGCATGTTCAGACAAACTAATACACAGTAAAAGCCTCTTGCTAGTCTGGTTCTGTAAACACCTTATCTTCCCTAGCCTCCCAGTAACACAAAGACAATTCTACACTCATCCTTCTAGGCTCTGAAGGAAATTTCCGTGGCATTGCAGGAAGATTTTGGGGCAATAAGATCTCAGGCACTCCTGGCAGTACAGTGTGAATGTGGGTGAGGAGATGAACAGGAGGAGCACATTTAGAGAGGAGTCATATTCAGGAACACCTGATAAACACCTTGGATGAACTCATCCTCCAGCCTATCATTTTCCAGTTCTTCTTTCTGTAGCAGCCAGCAAAGAGCACTCAATCACCATTCAGTCACACAATGATTTCTCAGCAGATGAGGCTGCTGAAAGAGCTGTATGAGCCCTGCTCTGTACATCAAGGGCAAGTAACAAAGGAGAAACCCCAATGGCTCTGCATTAGTGTGTTGCACTGGACTTTGCATATACCTCAGCCCATCTGTTCCACCAAAAACAGTGCAGCTACAGCACATAACCATTTCTTATTACAGAAATTCTCTCATTTCCACTTGAATGCAGGCTTAATTCCATTTTGCTGTTCCTCCAGTTCTCTATCCTCAGCTGTGTGAATCTCCAGTACCTAACCAGCAATAAAAGAGCAGTTGAGAAACTCCTTGACCTCTTGTCCCAGTCCCCTTTGATATACCCAGACTTAAACTTTATTTGTATCCTACCCACCACCTAGAGCATGCCACTGAGCTCCAGAGACAACATGACAACATTTTCATTTCAATTTAATGCTGAACACTTTCAAGGAATCGGCATCCAGCATCGCAGAGATTTTTTCGTGTCATTTCAGTAAGCAATTATACTCCCAGTTTGCACCCTGAAACTAAAATTTCCAAATACTCCACACTGCTTCTAAAACATTTTAAAAAATAAAAAGCTATTAATGAAGAACACCTGAATGAGTCTGTTACCAACAAGTTGGACTTCCATGTTGTCACAGGCGGATGACCTGGTGTGTCACTACTGTGCACCACAGGTAATATTCCTTGTGCAGGAGACCCTACCACCTCTAGGACAACAGTGAGAAATGCCTGG
Organism: Phoeniculus purpureus; assembly: GCA_028565055.1. NCBI lineage: Eukaryota > Metazoa > Chordata > Aves > Bucerotiformes > Phoeniculidae > Phoeniculus > Phoeniculus purpureus. Next base: position 13,073 of record JAOXOE010026565.1, read on the forward strand.
ATCACTTCTATGCCATCTGTTTCACCTGACAGCCATCTAGCAAAATAACTTTCTGACAACATCCAGCCCCAAACTAAACCACTCAGGTCCTGCAGCTCAGCTCAGCCCAGGATTTCTGCACACTTTCATGTTTGAGGCTGGCTTCAACATCTGCAGTTAGCAGCACCTGAGAAACAGGTTGCAGAATGAATTATCCAAGTAAACTATGGACCTGGGAGCATCTGTGACATTTGCATCCCGGAAGTATTACTGATGTGGTTTTAAATTCCAAGATGACCTCAAAGTTTTCCTTCAGCTATCCCTCATTGCCTGCTAAGCCTATTCCACTGCACAGCCCCTGCAGAGCTGTCACTGTTGATAGAACACAGGAACAAGTGACCAATGCCGCAAGGCCTGAGTCTCCAAAACCATGCAATGCCTAAACTGGACAAAATCCATCAAGATTCATTTCTGAGCTTAACAGCATCTAAAACTGCTCACACCTTGCTGCTTTGCTGCTAATAAGCATCATGCCCCTGTGCAGAAAGCAACTCTGATCTTCAGCTACAGACAACAAAAGAGCCACTGCCATGCATCTGGACAGGTTGGGCTTTCTGCTGTGTGTGTGTCCAACAGCTCTTTCGGACTCTAGGGACCACTAGGCAGAGAGCAGATAGTACACATGCAGAGTGCTGTTGGCAAAAGGCCTCCCTATAGAACTTTCCCTTAATGTCCTTCAACCCATTGCTGTTCTGCCTCCAGGAGCTTAGGTGGGGTTGAATGAACCCTGAGAGCACAAGGATTTCTGCTAAATTCCTACAGCATTAAAAAAAAATGAAGCCTTTCCTTTAAAAAAATACGATGGAAACAAATAAACCCAAACAAAACCCAACCTAAATGTTTTCACAACATGACATGAACACATGCAGGAATGAAAGTCAGTGCTGGACATTCCTAGAAGAACTCTGCCAAACACAACTTGTGCATTTTGAGCTGCTGGTGGGGGTACTGAATCCAGGGCCCTTCCCCCAAAGTAGGGACTATTCAAAGATGCCCACATAGCAGGAAACACCCGATCCCCACTTTGGTAATTTCCACTGAATTGTCAAAGACACTAAAAAACTGCCAAAGTTGCAAGCACTGCTGTCAATTAAATGGGCAATCACAGGCACAGAGCAGCAACTGAAGAGAGAAATCAGAGTGCTGGGTTCATTGGAGTCCCACACAAAGGAGGAACTAAATTGTGAAGCAGAAAAGCTGACTTCTGAGAAAAAACAACCTTGCTGGAATTCTGCTCCTATTTAAATAAAAAAACCCTATTGGATTCCACACACAACAATTCAACACACGTACAGCTCTAAGGAATGACTCCAAAGACTTGAGTCGGTGTTCAAGTAGTCTAAGGATTATCTCCGTCTCCATCAGGGTAAACATTGTAGTACCATTTTAAAATACCAATCAAAAGAGAACTGATAGAAACTCAGACCTTTAAATGGTAATAAGATAGAGAGGAAGGCTATTCAGATATAATCCCATTATGTCTCAGCTCCAGTACTGGGGGAATTTCTTGCTTCTGACTACAGCTTCTGAGAACAAATGACAGCTCCAACAAATGTTCTGATATCTGCTGTCACCCTGCCCCCCCAGAGCTGAACACTTACCAGCTAATCCGGGCTACTGGTCATCGATGCCAGGCTGTTCTTTCTGGCCCCCACCCCTTTGCCTACAGATTCTTTGCTATGCTTTGTGAATAACTACAACTGAGCCATGGTACAACGTGTGTGTAGGTATTCATTAGTGTCTCAAGCAGCAATGACAGAACAAAACTAAAAAACCAGCAATGACCAAAAGAGTTTGTTAGAACTATTCAGCACTCTGTTTTCATAATAAGTGAAACTAAGCAAGGAATTCAAGCTGGAGCACATGATGTTTCACCTCAATATGAGAAAGAACTTCTTGATTGTCAGAGTTGCAGAATACTGGAACAGGTTCTCCAGAGAAGTTGTGGAGTCTCCTTTTCTGGAGACTTTCCAGCCCTGTTTGGATGCATTTCTGAGTGATCAGCCCTAGTTTTGGTCCTGCTCTGGCAGAGGGGTTGGACTGGATGATCTTCAGAGGTCCCTCTAACCCCTGACATTCTGTGATTACAGTTTCAAGAGGTTAGGAATATAGGAGAACTGTATTTTTTAAATCTGTACATATATTTATATGAAATCACGACACATTTGTAAACACTGCATGAGCATGTGTCAAGAAAGTGATGAATGAAGACACAGATAGCCTGTATCTATGATACTCTGCCAAGGTCCACAGTGATGTCATCTATTATAGGCTCCTGTGTAGTCAGTACCTGTGAGAGGGTACCTGTACACATTGAACATAGAACTTGGCAGTGTTGGACCTTACTGACAAGGTATCAGCATCTTGTAACTACAGCTTTTTAATGGCCACAAACAGCCAGTCACTTCTTAGCAGCTGTGTGGGGAAGTTCTTCATGAGCTCAGTGATCAGTGAAGAGTAACTGCTTTTACTCTACCTCTGCTATATCTTTTAATGAAAACATGAGGATTTATAATACCCTGTCATTACGTACAGGCATGCAGAGAGGGAGTTGTATAGGAAAGCCATCTGTGAGTATAATTAATGGCAAAAGCATTATATTTTTGAGAACAGTACCTCAGCTGAGACAACTACCTAGGGAAAATGAGAAGAAAATTAGAGTTTCCTCTGTTACTTGCAATAATAAGTTCTGATCCAAAAATCAAGTAGACTTCAATTAATAGACACTAGGTTTTTTTTCTTCCTCTAGTTAAAAATGAATGTGCTACTAGTAGATTCTTTGAGGCTGATACTAACACAAAACAAAATATCCACCTCTCAACATTCACTCTCTGACGACTTGACTGTATTTGTGCAGCTATTCAAAAAAAAAAAAACAAACCCAAAACATTTCTCACAGAAACCCCGATGTTTCTCACCAAATACTTTGGCCATCATTTGGATGAAGGCAGCACATTCCTAACTGACAAGGGGAAGCCCAGGAATGCACATGGGTCTTCAAGGAGGCAATGAAAAGCCGTACTAGAATTTGGAAGCTGATCTTCTTCCCTGGGAACTGTCAGTACATGAGGCCATTCAGAGGAGTAATCAAGAAGCTGAGAGAACAGTCAAACATCTTTCAATAAGAGCTGCTGATGAAAAGATCTGGCACATGGGAAGGAAGGAAAATTCTTTTCCTATTCTTCTAAAGAGTGTAAAAAACCTGAGCACAGACCTCTCTCCTATATCTGCTCTGTATCTCCTGTTTTACTATCATTATTTCATTCAGTACTGTTATCAACTCTAGTTATGTGAGGTAATTCCTCAAATGTATTTTACACTTCCCTTACACTAATTTTGTGACTACAAGCTCCTCTACAGTGGCAAATGCTTCAGCACTCCTTCCTATTGAAAGGTCACAATTCTCATCAAAAATCAAGCATTTTGCTATGAGAAGCTGCAATGGCTTGTTTGTGCTCAAAGACTTTGTCACTGAGAAAGATAAATTCTTCTGTGATACCCCAAATCCCCAAGCGACTGGAAAATTAAGAAGAACTCAAAGCTGCAGATACATAAATTCATTTTCACATCCATCACCCACAAGTAAGTTTCTGAAGCTGCTAACTAATTTCAAAAGCTGCTAACTAATGTAAACAGCAAGGCAGCTGGCTGGAGAGCAGAGCCAGCTCTAGTTATCTCCCTGGTTTTACCTTGCCACCATCCAGCTGCGATGGCTGACAAGATTTCTCTCCTTTGGGGAGTATAATTTGAGAACAAATTCACTCTGGGGAAAAACGGGCCAGTGCTAAAGTACAATTCAACTGAAGCTCAAATTGTGGAGACTGTAAACCTATCTAAAACTGTATCTAGAGAATGTAAAATGGATTTATGGATGACAGATAAATACTGGAGATAAGTGCCCTAAAGGTATCTACAGACGGTCCCTAATTACTGCGTCAGATAGCCATGGTTAATGTTATTCCTCTGTTGAGGAATTCAGTTGAGGACAGAGGTACTAACACATCAAGGGTGAATTTATAAAAAGGGCAACAAGTTTGTTGAAGAGTCTGGAGAACAGACTGTATAAGAAGCAGCTGAGGGAGCTGGTGTTGTTTAGTCTGAAGAAAAAGAGGCTGAAGGGACACCGTATTGCTGTCTGCAGCTACCCAAAAAAGGGTGTAGAGAGGCAGGGGTTGGTCACTTCTCAAAAGCAACAAGTGACAGGACAAGAGGAAATGGCCTCGAGTTTTGCCAGGGGAAGTTTAGAATGGAGATTAGGAAAAATTTCTTCAGTGGAAGGATCATCAGGCCTTGGAACAGGCTGCCCAGGGAGGGTGATGAATCACCACCCCTGCATGGTGTTTCAAAGTTGTGGAAATCTGGAGATTAGGAACAGGTTTCAGCAGTTAGGTTAATGCTTTAACAGTTAGGTTAATGGTTGGACTCGATAACCTTAAAAGTCTTTTCCAAACTAAGTGTTTCCATAATTCTATAAGAAAGCTACAGTTTAGATCATTTGTGCACTTCTGAATGACTGTCCACATCATCTCCACTTCACAGCGCAGCAGTGTGCATTCCAGAAAGGTGTGAGATCACAGAACTGTATCCTGGAGGATACAACTGAAATCTGGGAACGACATGGGGGTTCCTTGAAGTGACTGGTTGTCAACACCCGGAACCAAGCTAAAGCCAGTCTGTACCTCTGGTACAAGTTGGATAGACATTGGACACTCAGCACTAACTGTTTCACCCGACAACACACTTTAGTCGATGCAGAAAACACTCGAGTTTGTACATTAGCAGACCCTGTGCAAGAGCAGGGCTCTGCCAAAGGTGTCTCTCTTATGCAGCCAAGAATGCACATGCTCTCCATTTGTCAGCCAGGGACAACACCTAGGTTGCTCCAACAAGCTCTCATTTGCTTACTGCAAAGATATAACACAATAACCTAAAAAAAAATCTCATAGAAAGACAACTGGAAAAGTACAAAAGAGTGTTTTACTCAATAAAACACAAAGTCCAGTAGTACTGCCATTTACTTCATCATCTAGCAATGGGATTGTAGGCTTCTCTGCTGAGGGATACACGTGGCATCTGCCAGTGAATAATGGGTGAAAGGGACAAATAATTGATGTTAATTAATTATTTGTCACGAGGATTATTTGTCATGAGTCATGAGGATGTCCGTTCTGTTACTAAAAGTAAGATTTGTAGATTCAGAAGTATTCCTACCGTTCCTCTATAAAGATGTATAATAATTCTGAAATATTAATGTCTATAAATATGTGAAGGGTGAGTGTGAGGAAGATGGAGCCAGGCTCTTCTCAATGTTACCTAGTGATAGGACAAGGGGCAATGGGTGTAAGCTGGAACATAGGAGGTTCCACATAAATATCAGAAGGAACTTCTTCCCAGTGAGGGTGAGAGAGCACTGGAAGGGGCTGCCCAGGGGAGTTGTGGAGTCTCCTTCACCGGAGACATTTAAGACCCGCGCGGATGTGTTCCTGTGTGACTTGATCTAGGTGATCCTACTGTGGCAGGGGGATTGGACTAGATGATCTTTTGAGGTACCTTCCAATCCCTGATGATTCTATGGTTCTATGATTCTGTGAAATAGCTTTTTTCCCCTCTAAATTTGATGCCAGTTAAAAAAGCTTCTTCATAGATTTTCTAAGTTTGTAGTAAATTTGACTTCAGAAAAAAACTCTGCAGTATTGTGGAGATAGGAAGGTCTATCAGGATGGATTACAGGGTGGGGATGGAGGCAGGGGAGTGTTTTTTGTTGTTATTCCTGGTCAGAATTGCAACGTGGGGTTTTAATCAGTTTGCTGTGATATGGTTGAGGCAAGAAACTGAGCTGATTGTTAAACTTAGCAGTTCTCATCTGGTTTGTTCCTTTGCTTATTAATCAAGGCTCAAGAATCAAGCAGTTCTGCAGTGTTGTGTCTGGAAGCAGAAATAACACAGAAGATCCTAATTTTAAAAAGAAATGTAGCTGTTTATCTTTACTAAGGTTACTATAAAAGGTTCTGAATAAACTGATCCTCATCCTTATGCACATTCATTCTCTCATGGGAGTCTTTTCCGCTCTGTGTATGTTGTAAGACTCTGCTTTCTCCACTAATGGCAACTTACACTTTTCATTTCTATTTAGAGCAAGGACAAGATTGCCTCCTACAGCAAAACTCCCAAAGTGGATCGCAGTGATGTGGGCAAGGACGTGAAAGAAAAGTCTTCCATGAAACGTAAACTTCCTTTTACCATTAGTCCATCCCGAAACGAGGATCATAATTCAGACACAGGTAGAACCTTGGTACTTTCTTAACTCATTAATTGTGAGAAAATTTGATTAATTATATATCTTATTGGGTGGGGAGAAATGGAATGAAGTAAAATAAGGGCAGTGCAGAGTCTGGCATCTGAGCAAGAAGAACCCCAGGTACCAGTATAGGTTGGGGACTAACCTGTTGGAGAGCAGTGTGGGAGAAAGTGAGCTGGAGGTCCTGGTGTCCAGCAGGATGACCCTGAGCCAGCAGTGTGCCCTTGTGGCCATGAAGACCAGCGCCATCTTGGGGTGAATCAGAATGGGGGTGGTTAGCAGATCGAGAGAGGTTCTTCTCCCCCTCTGCTCTGCCCTGTTGAGACCATATCTGGAATCTTGTGTCCAGTTCTGGGCCCCTCAGTTCCAGAAGGACACATAGCTGCTGAAGAGTCCAGCGCAGAGCCACAAAGATGGTGGAATGGAACATGTCCCTTATGATGGAAGGCTGAAGGAGCTGGGTCTCTTTAGCTTGGAAAAAAGGAGACTGAAGGGTGACCCATCAATGTTGATAAATACAGAAAGGGTGTGTGTCTTGAGGATGGAGCCAGGCTCTGATCAGTGGCATCCAATGGTAGGACAAGGGGCAACTTGTGTGAGCTTGAACAGAGGAGGTTCCACATAAATATCAGAAGGAACTTCTTCCCAGTGAGGGTGACAGAGCGCTGGAAGGGGATGCCCTGGGGGGCTGTGGAGTCTCCTTCTCTGGAGACGTTTAAAACCCACCTGGACATATTCCTATGTGACTTGATCGAGGGGATCCTGCTGTGGCAGGGGGATTGGACTGGGTGATATTTTAAGGTCCCTTCCAATCCCATTCTGTAATCCTGTGATCTCTTTATGTTGGTAAGTTTTTTACTCTCATAAGTTAAGGAACATATTTATGGGACCTAGCTAGTTCCTAGTTCTGGAACTAACTAAAGCAGCCACAGAGAGTGCACTTTCCTTCCAGTTTGAGCTCCAGCCATGGTTCAGGATAGTTTTTCTGTGCAGGCTGCTGGTGCTAGAGCACATTCTGGTAGAACTGATGTGAAGATTCTTAATGTGGCTCTGTGCAAATCCAAGTGGAGGAGAGACCTGGATGGATCTGTAATAGTTATGTTGGTAGCAGAGCAATTTCTGTGCTCTATGGAACACCATCAGAAAGACACAGTGTGCAAATTTCTGAGGCTCACTACTACTATGAGCATTTATTGTAGGCTGCTCAGAGTACACTTAAATACTTACATACACAAGTAACTCCTTCAGCAGTCTTAGATTTACCTGCAAGACAGGAATATGTACCTCAGTACAAATTTAATTTTTGCTCTCAATAGATTTAATGCAGAAGATTTGGCTTGAAGATTGAAGATTTTGGTCTGAAGCCCAGATTTGAAACAGTCACATTACAAAGCAATAAATACTCTTGGGTCTAGATCTTTACTTTCAGTGGTTTTACAGTAGTCAAGAGTCTCAGACAACTGATAGCACTTGATTCTGAAAAGGCAGTCTATAAATGAGAAGTGGGGTCTCACCATCTGATTTATTAATTTTATTGCTTGGTAATAGACCCGAATTAACTATCATAGTGCAAATAAATGTATTAACAAGTAACATTTAACAATTACCTGATGTTTTCTGTGTTGAATCTTCTGTCATCTTTCAAATGCTGTTTGAGAAGGAAGAAAGTTTTTGGAGATGAGACTGCACCTGGAAATGGGAGAGGGGGGAAGAAGAGTTGGTAAAAAGCTTGCAAATATTCTGAAAACATCAGGTCTTATAGAATCATAGAATCATTAGGAATTGGAAGGGACCCTGAAACATCATCTAGTCCAATCCCCCTGCCACAGCAGGATCACGTCACTGGAGAAGTTATACAATCAGAATCACTCTGGGTTGGAAGGGA
>JAOXOE010026566.1:0-21293 GCA_028565055.1 Phoeniculus purpureus
TAAATATGTGAAGGGTGGGTGTCAGGAGGATGGAGCCAGGCTCTTCTCAGTGCCATCTAGTGATAGGACAAGGGGCAGTGGGTGTGAGCTGAAACATAGGAGGTTCCATATAAATATCAGAAGGAACGTCTTCACAGTGAGGGTGACAGAGCACTGGAATGGGCTGCCTAGGGGGTTTGAGGAGTCTCCTCTGGAGACGTTTACAACCCACCTGGCCATGTTCCTGTTTGACTTGATCTAGGATATCCTGCTGTGTCAGGGGGATTGGACTAGATGATCTTTTGAGGTCACTTCCAATCCCTAATGTTCTGTGATTCTGTGTGATATGACTTTAACACTTCTCACAGGAGTTAACACCTGGACTTCAGAACTGAGGAATAAAGTCTGAATGCACCACATACCCCATGCACAGCTAATCTTCACAAGGCAAAGAAAACTTAGTAAAAGCCATTGACTTTCTTGATCTTTTTTAAAAAAATCAGTTTCACCTCTGGCTTTCCACGCTAGTGTGAAGCTGACTCTTCTGCAACCCCTTAGGCTTGTTCAATGCTTAAGTTCCACCAAGGTGGGAGCATCTTGGAGTTTTCAGCTGGAACCAGCGGGACGCGACACTGGATGAAAGCAAGGGTAATCCTCTCAGCATGCAGTTCAGAAGCAATTCTAAGCAGGTCGTGAAAGATGAAATCAGCTGAAGAAATGGATCATCTCAAGGTTGATCCTGTGCTGTTCCTTGTTTAGAAGTCATTCTCACTACCTCTCCCACTTGGTGTGAGAAGCAGCTGTGCAGTGCTCAGTATAGGTGCAGCAAGTGTTGGTGCTGGGTGCGGCACATTGCAGGCTGCAGAGGCAGCTGTGCCCATCCCAGGAGACCCTTGCTTGCCAGTTCTGCTACTCCAGTAAAACAGCTGTATGGTTGCCTCACAAGGAGAAAATTCGGGTTTTGTTTAAATTTCTGCGTTCTAGACTGCAGAAGACAAAGAGGCAGGAGCAGGGGGCAGGAGCTAATGCCATTTCCTCTATCAGTGGTCCCTGATCATTATCCCATTTTTCCATCCTCAGCTCCTCTTGACTCATCCAAGGTAGTGAATGATAGAAATAAAACTTCAAGAAGTGGCAGAAAAAACACCTACAGAAAGATTTATCTTGGGAGTTTCAGTCTCCTAGACAAAGCTGCTTCTCTGCCTCCTCCATCTGACAAACTTACAATCCAGATCCTTCCTCTCCACCCTCCACAGCGATACTGTTCCTGTGCATTTCACAAACTCCTATTTACATTCTTCTCTCACACTAGAATCACAGAATCACACTGTGGTTGGAAAGGACCTCCAAAGGCCATCGAGTCCGACCTCCTTGCAATGAGCAGGGATATCCTCAACTAGATCAGGTTGCTCAGAGCCTTCAATACTTCCAGGGATAGAGCCTCAACTACCTTCCTGGGCCACCTGTTCCAGTGAGTTCCACCTGTTTAACCACCCTCTTCCTAAAGAACTTCTAACATCCAATTTAAATCTACCCTTCTTGGTTTTGGTGGGTGTTTTTTGTAGGACAAGCTCACAGTCCTTCTCTACACACTGTGCTCACGGTAGAGAAATGGCATTGTTCAGGTTTTTAAAATTCGTAGGTAAAACTAGGCTCCTGGAGCATGAGGCAATCTGTACCTGTGGCAATTACGCCCCCTCCACCATTACTATGCTCTTCTTTGTAATGGATTTTTGTGCTCATTTCCACTACCACTGGCTAACATAATGGTTTTCCAGGATCTCTGACAGACAAGACACTTGCACTCTGACAAGCTACCCAGTGCTGCAGATTTGGGTGACAAGAGCAGATGGAATAAAACAAGTAAAACCCATTTTCTAGATTTCTTCAGTTTTAAGAAAACCAGTTGAGCATGAAGCAGGTCAGCACAGTCTTACTGAGAGGGAGCTTGAAGCCAGGCTGTGCCTTAACACCACATAGGGGATGGTCAGGTTTCTGAGACCAGCAGTGACATGCCCCTGTTAAGGTTTAATGCTGCATTCTCTATGTTTTAAATGGGATGTCAGTTAGCAATAACTTGTGATATGCTTCATCTTTTACTAGAAGACCCTGTCATGTCCTGATTTATCAGTGAAGGGAGTGACTTGGGTTCATGAATTCACACGGGTTCATTAAGAGAGACTTAAGAGGTCTGCACAAAAATTACCTTTACAAAAGTTAATAGATGCCAAACTCTAAAGAGTAAAGGAGATGAAAAAGGGGAGAAGGGAAGAAATGGGAACAATGACCCGGATCACCTCTGGGATCCAGTGACAAAGTCTCCCATGATTTAGCTTCTCTTTTCTTACTCAGCTTCAGATTTTTGGTGTCTCCAGCAGTCCTTTTGTTGGTTTATTGGTGTGGTCACAGGCTGGGTGGGGGGTTTGGTGATCAGGGTGATCTCCCCTCTGTCTCTGAGTGCTCTTTTATCCTCTGCTGCAAAAGATGTTTTCATCACCAGTGTGTGACTGAGTAGCTTCAGAGACTTAGACAAAGCATCAGGGAGGCGAGTTCTTTCCTATGTTCCTAGGAAGCTACAGCCCAAGATGTTCCCAGCACATCAGCATACTTCAGCAGATAAACCCGCAGTGATTGAGGGCTGGCTTGTTCTGTTCTCTCTGCATAAGACACATCTCCTGGCCAGCTGCAGCAGCAGGACTCTGAAAGCTGCAGACCATCCTTACTACTCCACTTCATTTTGAGCTGTTTTACTTGTTGCTAATCAATCTGCTAGGCCCTAGCTTCTCTAAACCTGCCATTTATGCCTTCTCAGAATCACAGAACATTAGGGATTGGAAGGGACTTCAAAAGAGCATCTAGTCCAATCCCCCTGACACAGCAGGATCACATAGATCAAGTCACACAGGAACAGAGCCAGGCAGGTTTTAAACATTTCCAGAGAAGACTATACAGTGCCAATGGGCAGCCTGTTCCAGTGCTCTGCCACGCTCATCATGAAGAAGTTCCTTCTCACATTTATGTGGAACCTCCTCTGTTCCATCCTACACTCATTGCCCCTTGTCCTATCATGGGATCACACTGAGAAGAGCCTGGCTCCATCCTCCTTACCCCCACCCTTCGCATATTTATGAAGATTAATGAGGTCACCCCTCAGTCTGCTTTTTTCCAAGCTCAAGAGACCCAGCTCCCTCAGCCTTTCCTCATCAGGGAGATGTTCCACACCCTTCATCATCTTTGTGGCTCTGCACTGAACTGGCGCTGAGGGGCCCAGAACTGGACACAATACTCCAAATGTAGTCTCACTAGTACAGAGTAGAGGGGGAGGAGACCCTCTCTCAATCTACTAACGACCCCCATTTTAATCCGCCCCAGGATGGGACATTCCAACACACAGTGGGTATTTATCAGAAAGGTACATGGAAATAGGACAAGGAATTAGAGTAGAATTCCTTCTCTGACTAGCTGTAGCACATACTGCAGGGGCAGTGAGTTTTAAATACACTTTGCCTCCCAAGTGTTTGTTGATGTCGTCTTTAGCAAGTTGATCTTGCACTTTGTTCTAGAGAACTTTGCCGTTTTAAAGATGGTTGGTTCTTACTTGAGTGTTTTGTTTTGTTAAACTGATCTCATGATTCTCATTTTGGAGTCGCTGTTTCATTATAGGATTATACACACGAATTCCACAAAACCAAAGCGAACTTTTTGGCAATACGAGAAAGGGAGAATCTGTTGGGATCAGTACGAAAAGACATCGAGTAAGTCCTGTTGGGTATTATAGCCATGGCATGGGGCTGTCCTTGGTGGGAGAAGGCAGCTAGCCCTCCTGTGGGAGAATCTTTGGCATAGCTGGTTCGTCTGGGCTCTGAACAGAGCACATAGCATTACTTGAATTCACAACTTTTATTAAGGTTAAAAGTCTACTTTGAGTTTTTTTTGATTTCAGAGGAATTACTGTTTTTAAAATAAAACTCTTAATCTGGGCCCACTCACATTAATTACAGCTGGAACATTTCTGTGTGGTCACTTCAGAGTATCAGAGAACGATCGGTTTGTAAGTCAGTGACTATCATCTCCTGAAAACTCTTGGGGAAAAGCATTTTTCAGCTCACACTGTTTTTTACTTTTTAGATCGTACAAAAGTGGGTCTGGAGTGAATAACAGAAGAACAGAACTCTTCCTGAAGGAACATGAACACCTTCGAAAGTAGGTGCTTTTTGTTACTTGCCTCAGTTGGAGGTGTCTTAACTTGTGGGGGTGGTGAAACATCGTTAATTTCAAGTATGGATGGAAGCTCTGTTCTTTTGATACTGTCCACGCTGGCTGTCGTACGACATGTTATCTGACAGCACCTCTACCAATGCAGCTGGATAAGTGTTTGTTGCTCATGCTGATTGTGAAATGGATGTAGTAGGTAGTTGCCATCTTAATTTCCAGTGATTTTGAGTTTAGGATCCTGGCAATGCTGAGTGATGTTGATATGTTTGTCATCAGTGGGGTTTTGCAAGTCACTCATGACTCAGACTTCATGCTTGACCTCCGCTCTTAAGAAAGTATATGCTTTTACAGCATTCTAACCGGGATAAGGGTCAGACAACAAAGTCAGTGTGATTTAGCTGTTTTTCCTCTTCTGTATCAGAGTCAGAATCAGACTCTATTTTCCCCTGCTGAAAAACAAATGAAGAAGCTAATTCACAAGTTACCGTGCGCTTAGACCTCATCAGCTTGCAACTACTTGTTGGCCTAGGAAAAAAAAGCAAACCAGAAAGCCCTTTCTTTTTATTCTCATTGCAGAGAGGGCATTAGATGCTGAGTAGCTGCTTGGTGTGTTCCGCATCGCAAGAGCCACAGGCTGTGAGGGAAGAGCAGGCGCTGGAAGGCTCCTGTTTTCTAGGTGCTCCAGAAGTAGCACTGGTGGTCAGGCTTCTGGTTTAGACTGGAGTTGTGCTAAACCTCAGCCTCGCACGAGGGGGCGGGCTTTCACTGGGAATAAATCAATCACGGTGACCTGTGGCTTTCTCTGCTGAGCTTGTTTAAGGGGAACTTCAAATTCTAACCAAAACTGCCCCAAAAGCTTTTACAGGAAAGTAAGCCCCAGTTTTTTGATTGTGGCTCACTGCTGCTTCATCCTCAATTCTAACGTCTTTAAAATGCAGAAATGAATTGATTTAAAACTTGAGTTATGACTTAGCTTGAATTTATTATTTAATGTGGGTGTTCAGGAAGTGTAAAAATCCCAGGGGGAAAAAAACCCCCCCACAAACTGCTTTTAATGTTTTGGAGGTGGGTTTTACCTGAAAAGTTGTGCTTTGAAGAGTTGATGTCAGTTAATGTGAGTGAACCTGATTTCTAGGTGTTGTGTTTGTGAGTTTTAGTTTGTTTTGCTTTTTTGTTGGAGGAGCACTGAATCACAGAGTGGTTGAGGCTGGAAAAGTCCTCTGAGCTCATCCAGCCCAGGACCTAACATTACCACATTGGCCAGACCAGGGCACTGAAGGCTACAGCCAATCTGTCCTTCAACACCTCCAGGGATGAGGACTCCACCACTGCCCTGGGCAGTCCATTCCAGGCTCTGAGCACCCTTTCCATGAGGAAGAGCTTCCTAACATCCAACCTAACCCTCCCCTGGCAGCTTGAGGCCCTGCCCTCTCATCCTGGTGTTAGTTGCCTAGGAGCAGAGCCTGACCCCCACCTGACTACAACCTCTCTTCAGGGAGTTGTAGAGAGGGAGAAGGTCCCATCCTGAGTCTGTTCTTTTCCAGACTCAGCACCCCCAGCTCCCTCAGCCTCTCCTCATCAGACTTTCTCTCCAGTCTTTTCCTGAGCCTCATTTTTCCTTTGGACCTGCTCTAGCCCCTCAATCTCTTTCTTGAAGTGAGGAGCCCAGCACTGCTGTCAGTACTCGAGATGAGGCCTTACCAGTGCCCAGTACAGTGAGAGAATGACATCTTCAGTCCTGCTGGCCACACTATTGCTGATAGTTTTATACCTTAGTTAAAATATTTAAAAGTACTTAGGAAACTGTGGGTCTTGTGTAGATCCTGGTTTGAAACTATGAAGAGAGGAAAGTTTAAAACATTTTGTAAACATAATCTGGCCACTACCTTCAGAATTTAAGCCCAGCATTTGCTGAGGCATCAATTACTTTGATCCCATTAAATGCACTAAACTCTCCAGGATGTTTTCAGGATAAAAAGACATGAAAAATAGAATGAAATAAGGCAGTTTCAGTTAAACCATCTAATAGGTGATTGTTTAGAAATGGCCAGACTTAAATAAAATCCCCAAACCAACCAACAAAACCAAGACATTGGGGAAAAAGAAAACAAGAAACAAGTGTGAGTTGGGGATCTGTAGGATACAAGGCCAAAACTAAACATGGGTGCTGCTGCAAGTGGAGATAGATGTAAGGTGTGTGAAGAGATCTGGCATAGAAGCAGAGGACGACCTTGGCGAGAAGTCAAAGCTTGCAAGATGTTCAAAACTTGAGAATTATCAGTAAGCTCAGAAATAGATCCTAGCAGAGGAAATAATTAAGAAGAGTTTCAACACATTTTTCTTTGGAGAAGGCAGTTAATGAGCTATTAATGCCAAAAAGCTGTAAAGGGTAGCAAAGGTCCCAAGAAATCCCCAGGAGCTGGCAGGTTCCACCAAGCACACTCCCAGGATGAGCTGACAGGCTTTGTGTGAGTCTTGATGCTGAATCTTTGCACTCCTGGTGCTGGTCCCATTGATAGAACCGTGTGATGAATGTTCATGCAAAGCCACAGCAGTAAGAATTCAACCGTGTTTTCGGTGAAATTGTGAAACTTGTGAACGGAGCTTCATAAACGGAGATGGGAACATGATCTGTGTGTTGTTATATCCTGCAAACAATGCCCCAGGAATGACCTGTTTGTAACAGATGCTGGAGTGTTCACTTGGTCTTGACCCAGCGCTAAGTACTTTAACCTGTTACATAGTTCTTCCATGGTACTGGGGACTCATGTATGAGCTACATGAGCTCTTACCCACTGCAGAGCACCAGACTCGTCTGTCAGCCTTTTTCTATCTACCCTGTGAGACAGGAGAAGCGGAAACTTGGGTTTACTCTTGGCGGCGTTTTCCATGACTGCTCTTTAAAATGCATATTGGCAGCCCTGGTTAGAATTGTTTGTGGTGGTATCTCACTTGGGAGTCAGAGAAGAGGAGCCAGAAAGCTCTTCTCCCGAAGGGACCGCAGAGAGGAGCTGAACCTTTCCTTTTTACCTAAATTTGCTTTATTATTTTTCTGTTGCATTCTGAATATCATCTCCTCTGGAAGAAGAGAGGAGGAGAACGTCTGTATTTTATACATTAAAATTCATTTCCTTGTGAAAAAAGGAGAGGAAATAGAAAAACCCTGAGTACAAAATGTTGATGAATTAAAGGATCCAGGGTAAATGAAGCACCAAGGGAACTGCACTGACTGAAGCACCATGTAGAGCCTTGCTGTCCATTAAGCCATGAGGATTGTGGATCCATTTGGACTCACTTTCCTGGGGTAGGGCTGGCTGCTGTATCAGTGCTGCTGGCACAAGGGGGTTGTGATCTGCCTTAGGATCATGATGTTGGGGGGCATTTGGAACTCTGTGCTGACACACCCCAGTTCTGAGGAGGGGTTAGAGAAAATATATTGTGTCCTCTCCAGCTGAAACCTTTGCTGCTGGTTCAATTCATTTTATAGAGCAAGTGAGTTTTATGGGGAAGGGAGATGCATCTAGAAATTTCATTGACTGGAGGTGGGAGGCAATTTAAGGACAGTTTTACAAACCTCTGGAGAGAGGATAAAACAATAATGGCTACAATTCTGTATTAAAAAATTTAGCACCTAATTAAAATGAGTCTATAAGGCCAGTCTTGTCAAAGAGTGATGCTCTGCTCATATTTTTACCTCATACTTCACATCTTCTGGCTTGTGACTTACTGAAGAAATACCAAATCCTACCTAATCGCACTACTACAGTTCATTTTTGAACGGTTGTTTTCTCGAGTCTGTGCCATTCAGTAAAGGTATTTTGGCTCATCCTTTCTGTTCCTGTGCTTCTGGCCATGGAGGTAAACCTTGTCCTTCTCCTTGTAATGCTGTTTTCCTTCTGAAGAAAACAATGTGGATGAATAGCTCTAGCTTAGCATTTTAAGAACTGCCCTGAAAAGTGCTGCCTCAGAGGAAGGAGGCTGTCAACATAGTGTTTGCCCTGGAAAATTCTGCACTTATTGATGAGTTACAGTCTTTCAGTCAGCAAAGACGTGACTAATGTGTGCGATGGAATCTGCAATATTGTGTGTGACCCTTTATCTTGCATTAGCACTTGCGTTGTCTGTGAATGAGGAGTTTGTTGTGTTTCTGGCTTTTAGTTTGCTTTGCTTTTTTGTTGGAGGAGCACTGAATCACAGAGTGGTTGAGGCTGGAAAAGCCCTCTGAGCTCATCCAGCCCAGGACCTAACATTACCACATTGGCCAGACCAGGGCACTGAGGGCCACAGCCAATCTGTCCTTCAACACCTCCAGGGATGAGGACTCTACCACTGCCCTGGGCAGTCCATTCCAGGCTCTGAGCACCCTTTCCATGAGGAAGAGCTTCCTAACATCCAACCTAACCCTCCCCTGGCAGCTTGAGGCCCTGCCCTCTCATCCTGGTGTTAGTTGCCTAGGAGCAGAGCCTGACCCCCACCTGACTACAACCTCTCTTCAGGGAGTTGTAGAGAGGGAGAAGGTCCCATCCTGAGTCTGTTCTTTTCCAGACTCAGCACCCCCAGCTCCCTCAGCCTCTCCTCATCAGACTTTCTCTCCAGTCTTTTCCTGAGCCTCATTTTTCCTTTGGACCTGCTCTAGCCCCTCAATCTCCTCCTTGAAGTGAGGGGCCCAGCATCGCCTCCAGTATTCAAGGTGAGTGGTCACCACTCATTTAATGGTCACCAGTGGTTGCTGTAGTGGAAATGTTCTGTCATTGAGTGGCTGTGGCTTTACTGCTCTGCTCCAATGCTCAAAAATGAGACGTTTGTCCTTTTCCAGAAGAAGTGATATGATGAACCGCTTGCCTGTGCTGGTGCCAGTATCCTTAGCCGTGTTTTTAATGGTTGTCAAACAACTGCATCACTGGTGACAGATGCTGTGCGGGTTATCAGTCCAGTACAAAAATTTCAGCTTAGGGTATCAGTTGTAAGTGATGCAGGTAGATGAGATGGAGCTGCTCCAAGTGTTCAGTCTAGCTGAGGACATAAATCATCCCCAGGCAGCTTAAAATGTTCAGCACTGGGAACAGAGAGGGTTGGGGTGCCAGAATAGGTGGGGGAGAAACTTTGAAGGGGAAGTGGAGGAGAACTAGCAAATGGGAGAGGGATGGGAAAGGGAAGAGAGGAAGAAATAACAAGAATCTACAGTTGCGTAATGGTGCCGTTAATAACAGACCTGAGTTTTGGGTTGGTGAAGGCTGCTGTGGTGCTTCGTGTGTGTGAAGTAGTCTGGAGTACCAAATACTTTCATTTATTTCAAATAAAATGAACACTCAAATCTCCTGTTGTTAGGGCAGAAGTGACCACACGAAGTAGAGAAGAATCACCAGGAAACTGCCTTGAACTTTGTTAACACAGTCTAGATCCTAATCCAGATCTGGAGGGAGTCACTAACAGAGGGAGCGACTTGTTGACCACTTTTCCGCTAACTGTGCTTATAAAACCTGCCTTCAGTACTGATCTGCACAGAGGAATCAGTTCAGTGAGAGCTGCAGACACCTTACAGGGCTTTTAGTTGCAGGAGTGTCGATCTGTTGGCAAAAGCTGCCGGTTCTCTACCTTAATTTAATTGCCCTTTCTTTTGTTATCCCTGTTCTCTGCTGCTACACCCTGATTTCCATTCGCTGTGCAGTTGCTGCCCAGGTTCCCGGGGATTTCAGTGGGACCTTCAGTCCTGCATTAAACCCAGAGAACTGTTGTCTCCCCTCCCCTCACAGGGCTAGGACACAGATTCCTGGGCAGTAACTGCTTGGGTTGACACATGGCTCACTGCTCCAGCTCCTTCATGTTTGCTTGGAAAGAAGAGAGACTGTAGAAAAATCAGCCAATTTGCTTTTTCCTTCCCAGGTGGTCAGGGAAGCTGCAGGGAGGGATGTGATGAGCTTCTTCCCTGGGGTGCCTGCTCTGCAGCTTCAGAACTGCTGAGCTCCACTTTAGTCAGGCCCAGTAAGGGTTGGGTTGGGTTTGGTTTGAATCCCAAACCTTGCCTCTAGATTGAATTAATTTTTTAACCTTGTTGGGACAGAACGTTGTGCTCTTGTTGCTCTGTTCTGCGTTTAACACAGATTTGAACTGAAGCAGCACTTGATAACTTGGCTTTATAGCACATGTGAATAAAACAAAACACATCAGCTACAAAAAGATGATAAAGGTATCCATGGCCTTGGCTGGGATCTTTTCCACTGAGTAGAGTGTAATTTGGCTGCAGACCTGCTGTGCAGCAGTGCTTTGTCTATTGAACTGGAAGATGATGTGCAGGGAGAGGCTGAGGAATCTGGGTTACAATGTTTTTCTGCTGGCCATTAATTGTATGAGCTATGGCAATGGTGTGTCAGTGTTTTTCCAAGTACCAGTGACCTGTTTTCTTCCTTTCTGGAATCAGAATGATGAGAAACTGTTGCTTGAGCAGTGGGGGAGCCTCAGCTATACGGCCAGGCTGGTGGGATACTGTCGTTACCCGACTGACCAACTTACACTGAATAATCTTACACAGGCTGGACTCTTGTCTGTCTGAGTGACAGCACAAATCAAGTGGTTTTCAAGGAAGGGATTTGAACAAAGAAGGATTTTGGGTATTGCCAAAAGCTTAGAGATGCACGACAACTTGTCCTTTAATCCTCTTCCCAAATAGGATTCTGTTTTCTCTTTCTGCTGTCTCCTGTTGCTGTAGCGCTTTCTCAATCACAGTTAGACATCAGTGATTCCTTCCTTTAGCCTTATCTCTGCATGGGTGTGAATGGATTTGTATCTCCAAGCCTGCTGGCAGAGCCTGTGTCACTTGAAGATTCATGGCAGAATGGCACAAGGTTGCTTGATAAGTGGCTGAATCGGCTTCCTCGTAACAGCCCTTGAATGACTATGAGGCTCAGCCTTAGCACATACATTACTGCAACACCAGACCAGGCACAACTCAGCTATTTCTCATTTTAATAGAGAAATGTTGTTCAGTGAGGGGAGACAGTTCATGTCTTCTGGAAAAAAAGAACTGCATGAGCAAGTTCTTGAAGTAGTTTTAATGAGAATTTTGGGAAGTTCAAAGCTTGCAGGCAGTGAAGGAAGATGCTCTCATGGGTATTGTTAGTATATATAAATAACTTAATAAAAGAGTGTGAAAATCAGCCAAGCACTTTAGGATTTAAAAGAGGTTTTCCCTCTAAAAATAGCTTGAGCTTCATTTGAGTAAAATCAACTAGTGCTTTTCATCTTCCTGTGCTGTATTTAGGTCTTAAAAAACCAAACCTTCCCCAAAACATTAAATCAAAGATGATACTGGTCTCATAAGGTTTATTTAAATGCTTTCTTGATAGCCTGATCTCTATAAAATAGGAGTCTTTATGCATGAGCTTCCATGTACCTGGAGGAAAGAGACTACAGAAACTATCCGAGGTGTTTCTCAGTGTCTGCAGAAACTAAAGAACAAACTCCTCACTCGCAGAGACAAAGATTACCTGAACATGTGATGGAAAACAGGGTGCTTGGGACTAAAACTGCTCTGGTTCTCCATTCTGAAACAATACTGTGCCCTTAATTTGGGAGGGATATAAAAC
Organism: Phoeniculus purpureus; assembly: GCA_028565055.1. Taxonomy (NCBI): domain Eukaryota; kingdom Metazoa; phylum Chordata; class Aves; order Bucerotiformes; family Phoeniculidae; genus Phoeniculus; species Phoeniculus purpureus. The sequence goes on from JAOXOE010026566.1 coordinate 11,778, forward strand.
CACACTTCAAACTTCAGAGTTTTTTGCTTCTGAAGTTTCTTGCTTGGTTCAGAAATAAACAAGTCAGGGATGAATGTTTTATTTGTTTTTAGCTTTCCTTTCAACACTGTTTCTTAACTAGGCCAGCTTCCCTCCGCCCTGGGTCTGTATTGAAATTAGGACTTTGACGAGTACCAACATCCTTCTCACATAGGTTGGTTCTGAAAAGTAGGTGTCTCTTTCGAAACACCTTTTGTGGGGAATTTCTTCTGAAGAATCTGGGAATCACTTATTATTCTAATAACACTGTATGCCTCGTTTTTCTTGGTGTGGCTGTGTACCTTGTTGTCCTTTAAAATCAGAAGTGCTCAGTCATTATGTGCTGTTGGACCCTCCAGTCACAACAAGCTATTGAATTTTACTTGACGTGCATGAATATGCTAAATAGTGATTCTTTTTTTCTCAAATACCTCAGGAAAGCTTTCATATTACTGCATCAGTGTCATTGTTGAGTTTATTTAATTGGAACCCCAGCACCAATGCATGAGAATGAGGGTCTCATCAATCCTGGCTGCTCTGTGGTTGGCTCTGCAGGTCACTTAGCCTGGTTTGATGAAGAGCGTTGACTCCCAGCTGCTGAGGGCACCTACTTTATCTGGTCTGTGGTGATAAGCAGGACTAGCTCCAAATTCCTGCTGCACCATGTCTGATTTATTCTGATAATACAGTTTTGCTTAGAACCTTTCAAGAACCTTAGTTTTGGTGTCAAGTGAAAGATGCAGAGAGCTTTCCTCTCACTTGAGAGACTTGTTTATGTTGAGTATAGGCGCACTGGTGGAAGAAGGAATCTTGCTCAGACGTAGATAAAAGAACGAGCCCGGGAACACAGTGAAACTGGGTTGGAAGAAAAATGCTGAGATCTTGACCCATTACTAAATCGCATCCTGACTGTCAGTTGTCTGTGCTTTAAGTGTAGCGTGGGCTTTAAATTTGGAACTACAGGTGTTGATTATGTTGCATGGTTAACTGCAGTTTTAATTTCTGTAACTCAATAAACAGGCAGGTACATAGCTGGAACATTGGGTACATCGGCCAAGTCCTGGCTGAGAGCCATCCTGCATCTACTAACCAACCCTCAAAACCACAGCAGGTGGAAATGCAGTCAGGAAGCAGAGTACATTTCTATCAGCATGTATTGGGTTGTCATCCCAGGGATAACTCACTTCATTTCTCTGTCAGCTTCACTGGAAATAAAAAAGGTATTAATTACAAAGTTGTTTATATGATGGGGCTCTTCTGGAAGATGTTGCCCCTTGCATTTGCTTTCCTTGCTTACTGAATGTGTGTGAGTAGTCAAACAGGTCTTTTAGCTTTGTCTAGCTTCAGTCAAAAAACACTGAGCTGGAGAAGAGGCACAACCTTCTTTGTTAAAGCACTGATTATAAACAGTTTGTAAATTGTTTGTCATGTCTGTGTGTGTCCAACAAATGAGTAAGGATGGGTTATCTTGGTAGAGCTGGTTTTTTCATCAGTTCAGAATTGGCTACGAAAGGCTGTGTGCCTTGGGTTTGAGGGTTTTTTCCTCTTAGTTAAAGACTTAATCCAAAGTTTGTGTTGTTAACCAGAGGAAGTAATGAGCACAGCATTCCCACTGATGCTAATTCCGCATGCGGCGCGTAAAATTTGAGGAAACGCAGCTATAGTCCATTAGTAGGTTACAGGAATTGTTCTGACAGTTGTGGTTACTGATAATGACTTACAGTAAGGCCTGCCCCGCTCAGTTCATTTAACTTTGTTCCTATGGGTAATATGGAGCAATTATATGGGAGGGTCAGTCTATCCAGGAACTTTCACCACCATGAATAGAGCGCCTTTGGAAACCTCATTATGGGGCTGCTGGTGCCATCCTGGCACTGGGTTTGTGCTTGCTAATACGCAACCAGCTACTGTGCTTCATTTAGGCGATGGGAGCTGTTTTCATTTTAAGTTTTTAACTGCATTCTTTGGGTAAACTGTATAGTGCAGATTACTGAGGAGGCTCTTATTTGCTTATAGAGTTGCTTTAAAGGAAGAAGCATTGCTGTTGCTTTCCCTCTTGGGACTCTGAAACATCAGGCACTCTCCCCAGTAGCCCAGTGCCAAAGAGCTTTCTTGGCTAACTGCTCTTTTTGCCGAAACATTTCTTTCACTCTATTGATAATTCCCAGACAAGTCCGTGGTGTTCAGTGGAGGGGCAGACTTGTACCCTTTGGAAATCCAGGAGAAACAACCTATTGATGTTCTCAGACCTGTAAAGGTGAATCTCCACGTTCAGGGATCTCCCCGTACAGGTAGAGCATCTCTTGGTGTTTGTTGGTGGTTGTTTAAACTGAGTTAGAACTACTAAGTCTTTTCCTGGGTTACAGTACAGATCTGGATGTGTTTACAGATGTTAGCTGCACAGAAAATAATTGATGTCCAAATTGTTGAGATTGATAAACTGTCAAGGTACTCAGTGATGTCACTAGGAGCCCAATGTTTAGTGAATCCTCTGTCTCAGGATGGCAGGTTGGAAGAAGTAGGTTTTACCAGTTTATATTCCTGGGCATCCTTTGGGCAGGTTCTTCCCTATGGTGAACAGCACACCATTTGCATGGATTTCTTTTCTCATATACAGAATTTCAACACCCAGCAATGTTGGTTCACTCCTGCCTAGAGCAGTGGATTAGGTTCCAGTGCTTTTTGCTCTAGATTTAACAAATCGCATGCATTGATTAAAAGCGACATGATGTTGTGCTATTGTGCTGCTTTTTGGTGCTTTTACTGTGCTCTTTTCTATCCCAGTTTTGCAGCCGTTCCTCATTCTTACGGGAAGTGATTCCCAAGTGTCACACTCCCCAGCACAGAGATGCTTCCCCAGCAGTCAGCTTCCTTACGTGTTCAGAGTTGTAGGTGTGATGTTGTTAATAACGTATCGTTCCCTCGGAGCAAATCTATACATTGACTTAACTCTCACGTTTGGGCTGTTGGGTTGTCGCTGACTCTTACTTCGCTTTGCCCACTGCGACAGAAGGTGTGAAAATGTTGCATCTCTTTAGCATCCAGATTTATGCTTTAATTAACATCCGAGGGGAACCCACAAGAGAGAGCAGTTTGCGGCGTTCAACCTTTCTGTGCTCTCAGGATTGTTTCTGTGGAAAACTGCATTCCTGAAAACACCCGTTTTACCTCTTTGGCCAGCACCTCTTCTCAGGCTGGAAATGTAAGACGTTGGCTTTGTCACCAAATAGATGCCTTCTCCTCCTTGTGCTGTTGCATGTTGTAAATTCAGAGCAGGGACTACTGCTTCTCTTCAGCATTGTTGTAGCTTTTCTGTCTTAGGGTGTTATATACCCTAGGTGTCTTGTCTCACTGTGCTCTTGTGTTGAATCTCAGTCAATAATTAGGCTTCTACACCAATTTGTGTCTTCATTAGCACCTCTAGGAGACTGTCCAAACCAGCTAAACAGCTCCAACGCAGTTCACTTTGAATCTAAATTGAATCAAGCTTGAGATGAGTCTTACGATATCTGGAAGATCTTGTTTGTTATCACAGGGGAAAAAAGGAAATGTTTTGCTTTATGTTCTTCCACTTAAGATTTTAAAGGCCTTAATGATCTTCTGAATTTTTTAGATGCTAAGGTACATTGATGGCAAGCAGAAAGGAAAAGATTTGGAGCTGGTTTTATTGGTGTGTGTGTGTGTGTGCACAGCACAGCTTTCACTTGTGAGTCAGGAATGATTGTTATGATGAACATAACTGACTGGTGAAACCTGATTTGCTTTGTCATAACTTGTGGATGAGAGTATTAAGTGTGATTTGCAATATTTGCATGCCTGGAAGATCTGCATTGCTTGCTGAGCCAGGTCTGTGAAAATACAGAAGGTTTATCACAGGCAGTTTGAGAGAGCTGAGACTAGTGACTGATTGATCTTGCACTTGGAGAAGGACCAAAGTAAAACTATTGTTTCTGCAATTATTCTTCATTAAAGTAAGACAATAATCAAGGGACATATTAGTTTCTTCCACGGTGTTTCCCCTTAACCTTTTACAATTACTCTCTCTGATAGTAGTGCCCTGCATTCCATCTGAAGGGTTTGAAGTGTGTTGTGAAATGAGCTGTGTGCAGACAAACCTAAATGCCCTATCTCGCCCCTCCTAGAAGAGCTTGTATTGGGGCAGCAGCAGAACCCGTGGCTGTGGAAGAAGCCCCGTCCTCACCTAAGTAATCACCTGCATTACTGAATTTTAGAGATTTGCTTTAAAAGAACATACACTGCTTTCTGTAGTTGTTAAAGCTCAATGGGATGTGCAGGCTTCCTTTTCTCTCCTTGAGGCATATTTCCCTTCATTCTTCCTTTGCATTAATTTACCTGTCTGCACATTTAAGTGACAAACGGCACAATCTTCGGAGCAGGCAGCAGTTGCACAGAGGCCTGATGATTTCATTTGCATGAACGCTGCTCTTGGATTGGTGCCATTTATTACAGTAGGTGATTGCCTCAGCATCTTTCTGCGTTCCCTTCGTACAGTATTTTTCAAAGGCTTGGTCAAGCTGCCATCTGTTTCGACAGGTGAAAACGCACAGCTATCAAAACAGATGGCAAACCAGATTAATATTGCTCAGGACCAATGTTTGCTTAGTTTGCATGCTTGGGGTTTTCTTAAGGTAACGTCCACTGCTTGGAAAGCCAAAGAGCAAAGTGAAGAAATGTGTTTTATATAAGAGCCTCTTTGTGTAGTGGTTTGATTGTGTGGGATAAGCCAGAATTACCTCAGTCAGTGTTAGTTTTTACCATGTCAAACAGCTGAACATTTTATTAATAATTCACAGAATCACAGTGTCACAGAACATTAGGGAAGATCATCCAGCCCAATCCTGCTGCCACAGGAGGACCACCTAGACCAAGTCACACAGGAACATATCCAGGCAGGTTTTAAACACCTCCAGAGAAGGAGACTCCACAGCCCCCCTGGGCAGCCCCTTCCAGTGCTCTGTCACCCTCACTTCAGAGAGTGAAATATTGATGTGGAACCTCCTATGTTCCAGCTGACACCTATTACCCCTTGTCCTTTCATTAGATAACACTGAGTAGAGCCTGGCTCCATCTGACAGTAGAACAACTTTTGTTTGCGTAGAACAGGTTATTAATAGTCAGAGACCTGCAAACTTCCCGTGAGACTTCATGCCCTGTTGTGCTTGGTCTTCCTGATCTTCCTTAAAACGGTTATTTTTGGTGGTTACGAACTCTAAAATGATGAGACAACCGCTTGCTGCTGCTGGGGTATCACTGTAAGTGGATTTGCCAAGAGCTTTAAAAGACTTTTTAGGAGATGCTGTGTGAGTGTTTGTCATTGCCTTTAGAAAAAGCCTCTGCTTAAACTGAAGTTCTGCAGGAAGTACTAAACAGAGCCCCGAGGGATTCTGATGTGCAGGCTGTTACCATAAAACATTCCTGCTCATGCTGCTTTACCACCATCTCAGTGGATGTCATTGCCAGTTTCTGCTGGGGTTTGCTCAGCAGGTGAGCGGACTCATCTCCTCATTTTTGGAAATCCTGTCAGGGCTGTCAGAAGAAGGTGTTGCTTGGGGTGGGAAGAACATACTGGGAGTTGTGGTTATAAGTCTCTAGGCTTTCCAGACAGTGATTTAAGACTATAAGACATGGTTCAGTCTGCCCTTATGTATGTATCAGTCAATCTGAGCAACATTCATACACAACTTATCTTTTTAAAGCAATTGGGGTGGCCTCCAGGGGAGCTGAAAAACATTGATCCTGGAACTTCAGCTGCCTGTGCTGGCATTTGCATCTCGTGTCAGTGTTTGTTGGTGCTGGTAGCGGGTTTTTTTACGGGCTTATACATTTTTATTAACTTCTGCCTGTCATCGTTTTACAGGTAGCTGCATTTCCAGGGTTTAGGCATTATCATTTAATTGAGCCTGAAGCTTTTAAATACTTCTTGTGTTTACATCTCTATTAAGTAACAAAACTGCCTAACTGCAGATTTCTCGAACTAAAAAAGCCGTTAGTGTCTCTGTTGCAAGCTGGCAAGGCTCTGAAAACCTTGGAGAACATCCTGGTTCACCTCAGGTGTCTGATGGTGTTCAACTTCCTTACTGTCTTCAGTTCATGAACAGGAAAATACTATCATTTCATCAGTTAAATGAAGAAAGAGCTGGTAATGATTTTTCCAAGGTAGGTTTGTTTTATTGATAGGGCTGCTCTAGCAAAGTTTTGATCCACAGAATTGTTATAAAACTTAGAAAAGTGTAACTCCTGATACATAGTTTTGTTGGTAATAAATGAAAAAACCACCCCGACTGTTCAAAAAAGATGAATTTTTAGCGCACTGCTCTTGCTCCTGAGCCTGATGTTTCTGCCCTATATTATTATGCGCTGCCACACACTCGTCCGTTAGTGACTGTCGGGCTATGAAAGGCACCATCCTCATCACATCAAAATTCTTGGAGAATCAGCGATTACAGAAATCTTGAGCGCATCAAGATTTCTGCTTGCCTTGGGGACGTGAGCAGATGCTGGGAGACTTCAGACTGCTGAGCTCACTTTGTGTGCAGAACTGTGGGGTTTTACTTCTCTGTGCCAGTGGCAGTAAATACCACACAGTGAATGAAAATGCTTTTATTTGATTAAACCTAAGTACTTGCAACGGATGTGAATCTTGGGAGTGTGCCTTCGTTTTGGGAGCGGAATGAATTGTTCCGGTTCCAGCGTTTTCAGTGTTTGCTGCCCCAGTTGAGTCCCTCTCAACTTAAAATCGGGCAAAATATTTTTAGTGCTTTGTGTGCTGTCTCCATATTTCAAGCCATGGACTAGATTGAAATAGCAACCTTTGTGTTTTCACTCCTCTTCACAGACAAATAAGGACGTTCTGTCAGCATCTCCCCCTACCCTGAGCAGTTTACACACGTGTGTGCACGCTGCTCGACGTGTGCCTTGGCGGTGCCTCCAGCTGGAGGTGTGGGGGGATCTCCAGAATTTCTGTGGGTAGAAGAAAAGTTCCAAATCGGGCAGCTCTGGCTGAGTCAGAGGCTGTTGCTACCTTCCCTTGTGGAGGTGGCAAAACACTTGCAATGAGGAGGATGGAAGGTGAAGACAGTTGTGCCCTTTCAGCGTCTTTTAATCCTTCTAGTTTGGCAGCCATCAATTCTGCTTTAATGCTGGAAGCAATATCCAGTCCGACATAAAACTTCTTTCTGTCAGATTGATTTCCTTCTTAAACTGCAAACTCGCATTTCTTGCACTTACTCTGCAAGAGTTTGAGTCAATCTGGGGGGCAAAGGGAGCAGTTGCAGGGATGCTTCGTTCTTTCTGCACTGGGAAGGGGGGTGTGGTTCCTGTTGTGTGTCGCTGTTAGAGCTGAGATACTGATTGCTCTAACAAGGGGTTTTGCTGGGATTTCAGGACTGTAGTGCAGTGATTAAAATCCTGCCTGTAATAAGTGAAGTGCAGAAAAAGGGAAGTCGCTAGAGTCTTCACAGGATCTTGTTGGTTGTGTTAATCTCACACATCCCTCTGTTAGAGGAACTGTTCTCTGGTGCTGTTTTACGCTGTCCTTCCCCCTCGACCCCGATGCTGCACAAAAACTCTATTAATGTGTGGCAGCGAGGGCGAAGGGGCTTATGTTTTCAAGGTCTTTCTCTTACAGATGGTCGTACTCTTGTTTCCCACAAGCATCGCTTAATTCTCATCCAACTAGTATTGCTATAGAAAGAAGCTGCCTCATTAACCACCATAAACCAACGCTTGGTGAACTAAGTCTGAAACAGTGTGTCGAGACGTCATTATCTGGAACCAAGTCTCAGCTTTTATTAATTACATTTGTTGAAGGGGTGGACAGGATTGACCATGTTTTAAAAGTAATAAAATAAGACATTTCCATCTCAAATGCTCCTTTCCAATCTGTCCCGGGCACTTGGGACCCATCCAGCTCAGTTAACGTTAATTAGCCATGAATCATGGGGCCCATTCCCATTTTTCTGTCTTCTTAGGGCTTTGCGTGTTCTGCGGAGCATCTGCTCTTGCACACACAGTTAGGAAATGCTGCTCCAGAGGACCCTCTGTGCATCTTCTCCCCAGACTCTCCCTGTATACCTCCAAATCTGTGTAGTAGCAGAGTGACAACATCCTCAAATAACACTTTCTAAGGGCAGATTTGTTAAGATTTTATTGTGATCATTAATGTAATAATCCAAAATAATAATTATTTTATCCTTTTTTAATTTATTTTTTCTTTTTTTTTTCTTTTCAGCTCAGACCGGCTCATAGAAGAAACAATAAGGTGAGAATTAACTGAAGTTATCATGTTTTTCCATACAGTTGGTGTTTACATTGGGTCCTGGTCTGATGCTTTTCTTTAAACACCAGCTATTGTTTGCAGCTCATAGCAGGAATTACTGCAGTGAAGTGGTGATGGGGTTTGGCTTGTTGGGTTTTTTGTTTTTATTATTCAGTGTTGTCCTAATGCTGTTGCCACAATGTTTGAGCCATCCTAGTTTAGAAAGGTTGAGTTGCTGTAGCCCCTACAAACACCAAGGGATTGACGGAGCAGAGTGAGTACCTGAGCTATTGACTATTGCAGTTGTCAGTCAGTTGCTTTTCACAGTGACACTCTTCTACAACCTGGTTTTCTGTAACCCTTCCATGTGTTCAGCACCCCAGTGTGCAACTGATACAGGAAAAGATTTTCTCACAAGGGTTTGAGAGATTATTGCTGTCGTGTAGTTATTTGTCTTTTGGGGTTTTTTTTTCGTCATTGGGATAACTTGAGTGATCCCTTCTCAAACTGATCTGGATATCGTAGCGCTGCTGCAACAACCCCCTGCAATGCTACAGGCTTGGGGAGGTGTGGCTGGCTGAAGAGCCGTGTGGCAGAGAGGGAACTGGGGGTTCTAATTGACAGGAAGGTGAATATGAACCAGCAATGTGCCCAGCTGGCCAAGAAGGGCAATGGCATCCTGGCTTATATTAGAAATAGTATGGCCAGCAGGAGTAGGGAGGTTACTGTCCTCCTGTGTTTGGCACTGTTGAGGCCACATCTTGAGTATTGTGTCCAGTTTGGGGCACCTCAATACAACGCAGATATGGAGGTGCTGGAGTAGGTGCAGAGGAGGACAACTAAGCTGGTGAAGGGCCTGGAGAATAAATCTCATGAAGAAAGACTGAAAGAGCTGGGGCTGTTTAGTTTGAAGAAAAGCAGGCTGAGAGGAGACCTCATCACTCTCTACAACAATCCTGAAAGGACATTGTGGAGAGGTTGGCACTGGTCTCTTCTCACAAGTGATTAGTGATAGAACAAGAGGGAATGGGTTCAAGTTACAACAGGGCAGGTTTAGAGTTGATATTAGGAAGAATTTTTTCATAGAAAGGGTGGTTGGGCACTAGAATGGGCTTCCCAGGGAGGTGACTGAGTCGCCGTCCTTGGATGTGTTTAAAGATGGTTTGAATGAGGTGTTGAGGGATGTGGTTTAGGGGTGAACTTGTAAGGTAGGGTAGATG